>CAUYRT010027237.1:0-75270 GCA_963574885.1 Lepilemur ruficaudatus | reverse complement strand
GCTCATCACAGTTATATGTTGTTTCTCATTAGTAGAGCAGAGTTACCAAGCAGTGAATTAAAATAAAATCTAAGCCCCCTAGCTGACTGAATGGACCTGCTCTTGGCCAAAGGGACCCCAGAAATACCCTAAAGCTGAGTTGCTGGCCATGAAAGGGAGGTCAGACGTTTTGTCATGGCCCCCCTCCCTTCTTGGAGATATCCATAACTCATTAACAGGCCTAAGGCTATGCAAGACAAAGCTTAAGTCACACTTTCAGGTCATCAATTTACTTAACAGATCACTTGAGTCTGGGTGTATGTTCGGGGTATATCTGGTGGCTTGACTCTGATCAACAGACTTCCTTATCTTAAAACATTCCACACTCCGGAAGGCCAAGACGGGTGGATCGCTCGAGGTCAGGAGTTCAAGACCAGCCTGAGCAAGAGCGAGACCCCATCTCTACTAAAAATAGAAAGAAATTAATTGGTCAACTAAAAATATATAGAAAAAATTAGCCGGGCATGGTGGCGCATGCCTGTAGTCCCAGCTACTCGGAAGGCTGAGGCAAAAGGATCGCTTGAGCCCAGGAATTTGAGGTTGCTGTGAGCTAGGCTGACGCCACGGCACTCTAGCCCGGGCAAGAAAGTGGGACTCTGTCTCAAAAAAAAAAAAAAGAAATAAATGAGGGTGTGTGTGTGTGCATATGTGTATATACACGTGTGTGTGTATATATAAAATACGTATATATATTTAAAGTGCTCAGTAAATGTTTACAGTTGGGTGGTCAATAATCATTAGCTGCTAAGTTATTATTGCGGTTGCTATATAAGAATTACCACATGTTACACCCAACAACGCTCACTAGCCAGTGCTTTTTGCCCTATGTTGTTCCCTAAAAAAACTTGGGAGTATCGTTATAGTATCTTGACACGTTTCATATAAAAACTTTGAAACTCACACACTTTCGTGTACCTATCCCTTAGAGCAGAGGTTGGCAAATCACAGCTCACAGGGTGAGGTGTAGGCTGCTGCCTGTTTTCAGTTTTGCTTTTTAAAAAGTTCTATTGAGATATATTTCATGTACTATAAAATTTACCCATTTGTATAGTTCATTGCCTCTTAGTATATTGACAGAATTGTGCAACCATCACCGTAATCTGGTTTCAGACTTATCTTAACATCCCCAAAAGAGCTCATCACATATCCTCTTCCATTCTTGATACCCCACTTGCCATCTCCCAGCCCCAGGAAACCACTAATCTACTTTTTCCATAGATTTGTCTATTTGGGGACATTTCTGATAAATGGACTCATATAAAATATGGCCTTTTGTGGCCATCTTCTTTCACTTAGCATAATGTTTTCGGGGTCCATTCATCAGTGCTTCATTTTTTTTTTATTGCCAAATAATATTCCATTGTATGGCTATGGCTATGCAACATTTTATTTATCCATTCATAAGTTGATGGACATTTGGATTGTTCCCACTTTTTAGCTATTATTAATGTTGGTATAAACATTCATGTACAAGTTTTTATGTGGACATATGCCTTTATTTCTCTTGGATAGAAATGTAAGAGTGGAATTGTTAGCTCACGTGGTAACCCTGTGTTTGGTATTTTGAAGAACTGCAAAACTGATTTTCAAAGTGTCTGTACCATTTTACAACCCCACCAACAATGTATGAGGATTTCAGTTTTTCCACATCCTCTCTAATACTTGTTATTATCTTTTTAAAAAATTTAACCATCCTAGTGGGTATGAATCAATTTGCATTTCCCTAATGCCTAATTATTCTGAGCATCTTTTCGTGTGCTTAGTCATCATTTGTATCTTCTTTGGAGAAATGTTCATTCAGATCCTTTGCCCATATTTAAATTACATTAGGCTGTTAGGCGGTCTTTTTACTGTTCAGTTGTAAGAGTTCTTGATATATATTCTGGATATAAGTACCTTGTCAGATATCTGCTGCCTGTTTTTATAAATAAAGTGATATTGCAATGCAGCCATGCCCATGTTATCTATGGATACCTTCCTGCTAAAATAGCAGAGTTGGGTCATTGGGTAGAGACTGTATGAATTGCAATGCTAAAAATGTTTACTACCTGGCCATTTATAATAAGAAAGAGCTTGCCAAACCCAGCTTTAGATGAAAATATGTCACACTGTCTATTTAAAAGAACAAAAAATGCCTATTTGTTCACTCACCTGTATAACGATGTTCTTATAGAAATGAAGTACATATTTGAATCAGAGGTTATATAAGTAGTTATTGAAGACAGAATTCGTGTAGCAGAAGTTATCCATCAGTTGTGTCTGATATTGTTGTGCATATGGTTACACAGAAATCGCAATCAAAGATCCTAAGCTCTCTAAAAATATATGTTCTCATTGTCAGTCAAGACAGTGATTTACTTAATCTTCCTTCTAGTTTATAAGCCTCTGAACAGTGCAATCAGCATAATGCTTGGTAGAGCGTTGGAAATGCCCTCACATGCTTTGGTGGAAAACAGTTTATGGGATTTTTTTTTTTTTTCCAACATAGCTCATGAGAGATTTGGGGATTTATTTAACCGCCTCTATCCAAGCAAATCTCCTAGTGACCTTGTTGGGATTTTGATCTCAGTTAAGTCTTGAATATATATGACTCATGCTAAGTGAAGGGCCCACAGAGGATAAACGAGCTGACGTGAATTTCTCTCCCCTGGGAAGAGAGAGACCAGTGTGAGCGGAGTCTATAGCAGGAGTGTAAACACTGGGGCAGTCAGTCCGTGGGCTTTCTTGCCCATTGAAAATGCTTCGGTCCGTCTGCGGTGGGAAAGGGACAACGCCTGTCGACGTCTAGGTATTCCCGCTGCCTCTCAAAGTTTGCACTTACCAAGAATTCCTGGGTTCTATTCTGGTTGAAAAAATCCACGTGAGGTCAGGATCAGTGTCTGAATGTCAATCCCACTGCAGGGCTAAATCATCCCATTATACGTGACCCAGCTCAGGCAAATGGGAGTATGCTCTCGTCCTTAAAAATGAAAAGAAATTTCAGAGTGAAAACACAGTGCATGGTCCTTTTAATATGCTTTACTTCACTAGCCTTCTTCCACCAACTTCCAGATTTTAGATGATGTAGTCAGGTTTTTAAGCCAAAACTCTTTTATGACATACTTTTATTTGAGTTACACAGTCCTCCCTCTTGGGTGCTGTAGGGTGCTTCCGCCGGCTCTGTCTCCCTCTCTCTGGAGCGCACTCCTGTCAGCTTTCACCCACAGTGAGGCATTTCTCATCGAGGCCGCCAATACTCCTGCATGCCTGAATCCAGAATTGAGCTTCACTTGTGCATTTGCCTGTCAGCAGCGCCTGATCACTTTCTCCCTGAAATCTCTCTGCACTGGGTTCTTCGCCTACCTTGCTGCCCATGCCTGCTAGATCCCCTGTGCTGATTCCCTCGTCTCCCGGACTGGTAAATGTTGGGGGCCCCAGGGGTCTCGCTCTGTGCTCCTGTCCACTCTCAAGTCTGTGGGCTGGAGCTCCAAGCCACACTTCTTTCACTTGACTCTCCCTTGACCACACAGCATCTCCACCTTTCTCGAAAGGGCCCATCAAATTCAGCAGATTCCACGCTGAGGTCCCACTGCAGTCACACTCTTCCCTGCCACCCTTCCTCTAGATAATCTAGGTAAATGCAACTCGGTAATTCTTGTTATCCAGTTACTCAGTCCAAAACCTTGGGACTCATTCATTTAAAAAAAAAATCTTATTGGAGATAATATTAAATATACTCAAAAGTAGACAGAAAGTATAATGGAGCTCCATGATCCTTCACCCAGTCCCAGTAGCCATTAACCCATGACCACAGTTGTGTCCTTCGAACCCCCAATCCACTGCCACCCATTCCATACTGTTTTAAATTGAATCTTAGTCATTACATCATTTCATACATAATTATTTCAGTATGCATCTTTAAAAGATAAGGACTTCTTTGTATTTTAATATAACAATACCATTACTGTACCTAAAAATAATTCCTAAACCTATAACCTAGTCATTATTTAAATTCCTAGTTGTCTTAAAGAAATGGCATGTTTATTTTTATTTTTTTACAGTTTGTTTGAGTGAGGATCGTTTTTTTTTTTTTTTTTTTTTTTTCCTCTAAAAGATAGGGTGTCACTTTTCTGCCCAGGCTGGTCTTGAACTCCTGGGCTCAAACAATTCTCCTGCCTTAACCTCCCAAGTAGCTGGGACTATAGGCACATGCCACTGTACCATTTTTTATTTATTTTTTCCTTTTTCTTTTGTTTGTTTGTTTCAGACACAGCCTCACTATGTCACTCAGGCTGGAGTGCAGTGGCATAATCCTAGCTCACTGTAACCTTGAATTCCTGGGTTCAAGCAATCCTCCCACCTCAGCCTCCCAAGTAGCTGGGACTACAGGCATGTGCCACAATGCCCTGCTCATTTCTTTTCTTTTTTTTTTTTTTTTTTTTTTTTTGTAGAGATGGGGGGTCTCGCTATGTTGCTCAGGCTGGTCTTGAACTCCTAAGCTCAAGCAATCCTCCTGCTTTGGCCTCCCAGTGTGCTAGGATTACAGGTGTGAGCCACTGTGCCTGAATCAGGATCTTGAAGTCATTCTTGACTCTTCTCTTTTGCTTTCTACTCACAACTAGTCTGTCTATAAATCCACTTGGTTCTTTCTTTAATTTAAGTACAGAGTCTGACCACTTCCTAGTGCTCCCACTGCTACCCCACTGGGCCAGGCCACCTTCGTCTCTGTCCTGGATCATCGTAGTGGCCTTCTAACTGGTTCCTCTACCAATTTACTCAGAGTTAAAAGCCAGACTTCTCATAATGGCCCATGTATTCACTATCTGTTGCTGTGTAACAACTTATACCAAAACTTAGTGGCTTAAAACTACAAACATTTACTATACATGAGTCAGGAATCCACGTGTAGCTTAGCTCAGGGCTCAAGGGCTCTCACAAAGGCTGACATCAAGGTGTTGACCCAGAGCCTCCCAGGAGGCTGCCATGAAAGTGTTGCTGAGGGCTGTGGGCTCATGTGAGGCCTCAACGAGCAGAGGAAATGCTGCCACCTTCACTCATGAGATCATTAGTGGGACTCACTTAGTTCCATGTGGTTGTGGGGCTGAGGGCCCCAGTTCCTCTCTGGTGGTTGGCCGGTGACTTCCCTTCTTTCCTAGCCATGCAGGCTTCTGCCCAGGGCGGCTCACCACGTGCTAGTTGACTCCTATCAGAATGAGCAAGAGAGAGCGAGCGAGATAGAAGCCAGAGTTTTGTTGTAACTTAGTCTTGGAAGGGATGTCCTATCCATTTTGCTGTGTTTTGTTTGTTAGGAGCCACTCACTGGGTTCAGCCCACTGCCAAGGAGAAGGCAAGAGTACCGGCAGGCAGGAATCACTGAACGTCATCTTAAGAGCTGCCTGCCACCACTCAGAGGGTCCGACATGATTTGACCCCTGGCTACCCTCAGCCTCTTCATACACACCTCAAGTGTCCCTTGCTGTTGACTTTAGGGTACTCCTTGGAGAGACTAGGATGGAAGGCTAGTTGGCACACAAAGGCCCTAAACAAATGTCCAGTGCCTGGACGTCTTCCGTTTAGTGGAGTGTTGCCGGATTGGTAAGGAGATGCCACCTCCTGCTGCCTGGTGGTCTGACGACTTAACCTGGATGAAAAAAATAAAACTAGTCTGCTGTTTTCATTCCCTGCAAGAAACAGTAAGTAAGCTGTAGGCCCTAGATCGTACTCATTGCCTTCCCTCCCTTTTTTCATCCTATCAAATGCTGCATTGCTGAGAGTCTTCGTCTCTAACGGGTGAAGACAGTGATAGGAAAGTGTGGTTTCTTTCTTATTTTTTAAACCCAGTGTCTCAGAGGAAGGAATGCCAGCATGAGGATAGGTAGGATAGACTACTACTTTCTTCCTTCATAACCTACCCATCTGTGTCAGGCATGTCTCTGCCTTGGATAGCGGATATTCCTCCTGGAGACTTGGACATCATGGAGCAGTAGTCACAATTTCTAGGGTCCTCATAACTCTTTTCCTCTTCTGCATATTAGTGAGTATTTCAAGAGGAAATACAAAGTAATAGCTAGCATCTTAATCTGGAGTTTAACTTTATCATTTTCTCAAATAATTTCAAGAAAATGACTGAGTTTGTTCACCTCCCATTCTAAGAATGTCTTTTCCAGCCCAGCACAGTCATCATAGCTGATGAAAGGAACCTCGCTTTACTGTTTTGCCTTGGCTGCTTTAGCTGTGCCCATTTTTGACGGGACTAGAGCTCCAGCAATGACACATTGGTTGGGTGGTTGGGCTCCTTTTGCCTGCTGTATTTCAAGGCAAGTGCTGGCAGTGCCAGGAAAGGATTCCAATTCTGACTTCTCTGAACCTGCCACGTGCTGAAAAGCGCCCAGGTTTTGGCCTTGGGAAGACTCACATGCAGATTTCTACTCTGCAATTTACTAGTGGTGTCACCTGGAGCACGTGACCCAAGCTCTCTGATTGTGTCTTTTATGTATAATGTGGTAGTACAATGCTCACATGTTTTTTGGTCATTATGAGGCTTAGAGAAAATTAAGTATTATGCTTGGAAAATACATGGCACAAAATTGGGTGCTCAATATACGCTGATGGTGGTGCTGTAACTGTCTTTATCTAAATAATTAATATAATAATATCCTAGTCTTGATACTGTGGCTCACTGCAGAACGAATGAAGAATGGGGGAGGTCAGGTTGTGTTATGTATGCTAACCCGAGGCTCCTACAACCACATTTATCAAGCCTGAAATTAATTACGTGCACAACTTTTGGAAAGTTTCTTTCCTTTTCCATGCTTCTATTTCCTATCTGTAAAATAAGGACACAGAACTATATCACAGTAGCAAATGGGTTTAATCTCTTATGTCAACTCCAGTTGATCAGTAGTGGGAAAACAGATTCTTAAAAAATTCTGAGGCCTTGTCTGGGCTGAGCAGATAAGTTTGCCATGATCCATTAGCAATGTCTGCAGTGAATAGAGAGGCTGGTGGCAGCTGTTCTGAAATTTTCCAGGCCCAGACTAATTGCTCTCCAAGCCCCTTCTGGGATCCCCAGTCCTCTGATTCTTTTTCTGGATTTTGTTGATGGGCTTTTGTAACTGGGTGACATCCTGTCCATCCAAATGAATATTAGGTATCATTGGGGTAAAAAGCAGGCATGCATAGTCCAATCAAGAATCTAGAAGAGATGACGTATCAATAAAAATAAATAAATGAAAATGGAAAAAAAAGAAGCTAAAAGAGGAGTGGTATATTATGAAGCTGCTTCTCTGAATGGGGCAGGGGTTTCTTTAAGACCACATTGCAATTTTTTAACTTAAAAAAAACAAACATTTTCATTAAAAAGGCAAACAGGATGGTTCCCTGAAGTTGTGCATGTAAACCACAGCCCAGTGACACCATGTAAGATTAGAAAGTCATTGTTGGTAGGTTTCGGTCAGTAGCATTTAGCAATGGATACGCTGATGGGTTTTACCAAACTGGAAACAGTAATACTCTGACCTGTAATAGAAAGTTACAGGTTTCTAATGGTTATTGTTTAATTATATGAATGTGTGCTACAGATGGATTAATTTAGGAGTTGATTTAGCTACTCGTTTGATATTTGGGATCTAAGACAAAGATGTCTTGTATCAGGGGTACTTGGTTAACTTGAGCAGTAAGATTTGATTTTCATGAACCTTTAGGAAAAAATCCACATGTGAATCACTATTTAGTCTCTATTTTTGTGAGGAAAAAAATGGAAAAATAAAGCACTCAGTTATCCATTGGCATTTTATAATTTTGTAAGATTCTCCCTACACGGTCAGGGATATTTACCTTAATTGTAAAAGCTTTTCAGATATAGATCTGACGCTACATCTTCTTTCAACAGAATCCCAGTGGCAGGGTACATTCTTCACTTTCCCTCCGTTCTTGCCGCCCTGCCCTGCAGACGGCTGCAGTATCTGTCTGTGAGTTTGTGAGCTCTGGCAAAGCAAAAATCACCGGTCTGTAGTCACACCGTTCCACTAAACATGATGGAAGAACTAACTCTATTTTAGATGGTTTTCTCAGCAACAGTCAGCACCCAACGCGATTTGCGTACACAGTGTACACTCAGCAAGGCTCTGTGACAGAAGACATTTTTATGAGGGAATCTATGAGTATGACAGTAGCAATAAACAGCTGAAAATAATCTACGAGGCGTTTGCAAATTACCCCTCATGAGCTGCAGTGGTTGTGAAAGATAATTTGTGGTTCTCGCAGAATACCCTGCAAATTGGGTCTTTCATCTGCAATGGTTTTTCACAGTTAAAACGTTTCATTTCTCATATTAACAAATGATAACTCTGCATTTGTTAATCTAAACAATTTGATTTATGTTTTTTTCTGTGCTGAGAAGCTGTTGACTTTTCAGGGTAAGTAATTATTTTCAGTGCCAACTGCTGTTTGTGGTGACTGTAGGCAACACATAGAAATCTGAATATATGTATGCATCATTTTAATCATTTTCCTTAAAGACTACCTGTAAAGTAGGAAGTGTATCTGGCTGAGTTATCATCTGTGCTTAGAAATCTAATAGGACATGGGTGTTGACAGGCGAGGATTCTAGTCATGTTCAGGGTTTTCTGTGGTGTACTGGAAACTTTCTCATGTCATCCCTGTGGGCAGGGGGACAGGGTTGACCTACACTGTCACCAAACCTCGGGCAGGGCACGGTGCGCTTGCAGTCTTAAATCACCACAGTGAGGAAGCACACGTTCTTGGCCTCAGCAGTTCCCAGCTAATGTAATACCTATTCAAGCATCCCACGCGGAAGGTGTCAGGATTACACGACGAATGCTCACGAGGACACCTTGCTCCGTGCCTGGTACACAGTGCAAGCTCTGGAAACATTTGGTGAAATCGGTACGAGGTATAAAAAGATCTAGATTTTCTTTCTCATACTGCTTCTTTGGCCAAGAATTCTCAGTCCAGGGCAATGGAAAGAAAGGTGTTTTTTTTTTTTTCACCAGGAAAGTAGTTGCTTCTTCCTTACAGCAGGATGCTCAGCCTTGCCCACTGAAGTGTCCCATGGGGCAGAGCAATGAGGAAGTGCCAAGGCCTGGGACAGAGCTGATGCAGCAGCAGGCTTTCCCCGGGGTCTCCTTCTGGTCTACACTTTAATGGATTTGGGTTTATTGTAATATTCAGAAAAAAACTTACCATCAAACTTTAAACTTCTCCCCACCCCAGAAAAATCATCTAGTAAAATTGGTGCTCCAAAAAGATGGACCACCTTGAGCCTGTGGGTGTGTGGGGCCCACACTAATTATGAAGCACTGTGGGCAGGTATAGACTGCCTCGGTGATGATTAGAGGTGCACTGGGGTGAGACCTGCACAGCAGGGTGTGAGAGGCTCGTCTGTCCATTTCCCTATGGCCTCTTTACACTGTTGGGCAAGGCTGAGGGTGCATCTGTCCGATATACGTGTGAGCTTTCCATTCACATTCTAGTTAGAGAATGGACTACTGATTTAGAATCCAAACCAATTTTTACATGGCCCGAAGAAGTGAATATAGAGCCAGTACCCTGAATGGCAAATGTGCTTTATCCTTTGAGCCAACTCCAATTGATTAGTTCTGGTTGCCTACAGTGCTCTCTTAAGATCTGTGTTGCTCAGCTGGGAGGAGTGCTGGGATTGATTAGCAATGTCTGTCATGGCCCCTGGATGGACAGCTTGCCCCGTATTTGCCATGCTGTGTTTTTAACATGTCCATGACTCCTCTGTGTTCTCCTCCTGTGTACCATGATTTTAATACTAACAGGTGACTAAATATGAGCTGGGGCATATGAGAAAGAACAGGTAGATTCCACTTTAAGAAAACCTAGCATAAGAAAATGCCAATTTACAAAATGCATAAATCTGGATCCAATTATTTCCATTACAGAAAGATTCCATGAAAGGTTCCTTTAAATAGCCAGCTCCCCTACTGCATTAAAATGATGATTCAATTTACAAAAATTCACTTTGCATGCAACTCTTCAAGACCATGGCTATGGAGTAAAGCCAGCCACACCTGATTTTTTTTAAACCACGGCCTAAATAATGTTCAGGATGGCTGCCGCCACCTATCTCAAGTCTCTTGGTAATTCCCGCTCTCTTCAATCTTCCTTCTTCTTTCTTCCTATCCCAGAGTGTTGAGTAGACAATCTGGGTGGTGGTCAGCAGCTGCTGGCTTGCACCCTGACACGGCTGCGTTTCATTAGTGGGTAAACTGATTGCTCCAAGGATGTTTATGTGTGGGTGTGGTTGTACAAGTCTATGCACTCTGTGTGCTATGTCTGTAGATACAGATACACAAAAGTCATTATCTCACTCTCGGCCCAACCTAAATTCATTCCTGCTGTGAGAGTTATAAATGGAAGTTTCCAATCCCTCGGTGGATATGGCCTTTTGGTAATATCTGCCCCAAATTCCGGCTCCCCATCCTCTTTGTGTTTGTTTATATGTTATTTACCCTTGTATCAGAAAACTTCCCCAGACTTTGGGCCTGAGTCCCATTATCCAGACATGGAACCCTCCTCTTCCTCTGCGGCCTAGAAAGCCCCAAATGGTTTTCTGACTTAGAAAATTAAATATAATCTGACTCTTGTGGCAAGCAACGAAATACCCAACCAACAGATGCTCACATTAAATATATAACATACACAACATCTGAAAGTATCACCGATCTGGCGTGGACTTGAATCAGAGAGGCATTCAGTGCCCCTCGGGTAAGATCACGAGCCTCTTCCCGGGCACTCAAAATTGGGCGGTTTTCCAGTGGACCATAAAGCTCCCTGGAATGCTGACTGGCATGTGCGTTTGAATTTCCGTTGCTCTGTGAAAGCAACTTAATCCAGGGAAGACTACCTGAAAGAGGAGGTATCTTCCCTGTCTCTGAGTGCGGCCTTCCCCCACATAGAATCATCGCAGTAACTTCTCAGGCCCAGACCACAAGTATCGTCTCTATTTCATCTATGATATCTGAAAAATCTCAACATAGATTTATTCCCACGAGTATTTTTTTTTACAGACGTGTCTTTTTTTTTTTTCTTTTGGAAAAAGCACAATGAGACAACAACAGCAAACACATCAGCCCTACTCAGACACTCTCTGGCCTACGGTGATCAGTTCTATTTGAGATGAAAGCTCTCAGGCTGGCGAGCTGGCGAATAGCTCTTTTCCCTCTGTCTTCCCAGGCTCACTGGTTTGAGCCAAGCGTCCCGCATGGTACTGGGCGGTGATAGCCGCATAGGTGCAGCCGTAGATGGCAGCCGCCAGCATCATGAGACACAAGACCCCACATGCAACCCCAGTGATGATGACAGTGCCAATGGCATGACGGAGGTTCACCGGCCTCGGCTTGGGTTTGGACTCACACCCCGGGGGGTCTCGTTCTCCCGAGCTGTGGTTCTCGGGGGGCCTTGGGACCGCTCCATGGGCAGAGCTGGGCTGCTGAGTTTGCGGGGACCCCGGATCAGGAGCAGGAGGAGGGCAGGGCTGGTACAGCTCATGAGGGATTTTGAGGAGGTCCTTTCCCTTCCAGGTGTCCGGTGACCTGCAGGTGACGCCATCCGTTATTCCCCCTTTGAAAAACAAAAGCAAAAGATGATAAGGGAGCCTTGACACAACGCAGTTCCAAAATCTTCAGCCTGCAAAAACTTAGGCAGATGGAATTTATGAAGTACTTTTTTTTTTTTTTCCTGGAGTCAAAGAATTTAACAACCATATTTTATGATTTTAGGATTTTCTAAATTGGCTGAATGCTAAAAATGCCACACACTAAATTGGCAATTACTTATGCCCAAGAATTCATTAGAAGCCAAGTTACCTTTACGTTCTATAAATGCTGAGGGGGAAACAATGCAAAGCCGACGAGAAGGAACACCCGGCCCCCAGCGAGGCACCGTTGCCCACGGCGCTGCAGCCCACACCCCCTAACGAGCCCGCCACACAAGAAATCCTTTGTGCCAGAGCCCCCTTGGAAGTCGAAGGGAGAAATAAAACAAATGCCTATTGTCGTGATGTTATGTGTTAATTACAAAGACTATGTGTCTCCCAACACTAGTCAGGGATGCCAAGCGGAGAGGCGGAGTGGTCTCTGGGTGTTTTGTGTGTCTGAGGGCCTAACAGCACTGTTGGTTCAGTTCACGGGATTAAGTATAATTAACGTGTCTCCTCAGGCTGCGAAACATTTACCACTTTGAGTACTGAAATTTCCAACAGGTTATTAAACCCGGTTTCTATTCCCTGTAAGGCGACTGATTTTCTCAGGTGTGTGGACGACTGTTGTTGGGGGTGGGGATCTAGGAGGTCAGCAGTTCTTTTCTAGAAAGAGCATCCGGCTGACGAACTTCATTCTAGCCTAGTTGACCACCAATTTACTATTTGACTTTGGGGACATAAACTGACTAAATTTTCTGCCATAAAAACACACCCAGCCCTCCCCACTCCATCTCGGTTTTCCCCTACGTGCACTGTTTCTCTACTTCCTCCTCTCTGGAGGGTCCTGAGGCCTGGGGAGTGGGCAGGGTGGCCCTTGGCGGTGTCAGCCAGAAAGCCCTGTGACAGGCAGAACTGCCCGGAACTGCCTCACCTCTCCGGAGCTGCCCTAAAGACCTCCCCCAGGGGAGCTGCCATGACAGGCACGATCCTAACAAAGCTATTACAGGTTGGAGATTCTTAGTACACACCGTAGGTGAATTAGGGAATGATGCTAGCAGAAGGACACTCTTGGAGGTCGTCGCTTCAACATTATTAGCCCCGTCCGTGGCGCAGCACTTTGGATTTTGAGGAATGCGTTCACATTTCTTCTGTCTGAGCCTCATAAGACCAGTCCTAAGCGGCCCTGTAAGGAGATAGGGCCAATCTGCAGTGCAAGGCTATCTCGAGGCCCAGACACACCAGGGTTAGTGGCAATAGTACAATTCAACCTATGTCCTTTTTGCTGCCACTGCTTAAAACTGAATCATCCACCACCTGAGTCTCTTGGGCCCCTCCTGGCTTCTTCGGCAATCCCTTGAGGCAAGAGTCCTAACTCTCAAGCAAAAAGGTAAAAAAAAAAATGTTCCCCCTTTTCTGAGCCACTGATGTTCATGAGGCCCGAGGTGTGGGGCAGCTGCTCCAGATGAGCCCAGGGTGCCATGGAGCTGTGCTGAGACCAAGAATCCTGCCTCACGATCCGTTTCATTCCTCTGCTCCTGGCCATCAGAGCCTCCACCACGGAGTTGCTTGCAGAGGCCAGAGAGAAAGAAATGAAGCATGGGCCTTTGAGAAGTAGTAACAATATTTAATCTGGCCAAAGAACAGTGAGACTTCCACCAGGGGAAGAAAAGCCACCTGCTATGGGACAGGCAGTTTCATCAGCTGACTTCTACCTAAACTGGGGTGGTTTACGTAATCATTCCAGGCTTAAGAACTGTCTTTCTCTGGTTCCAAACTTCCTGCCATATGAGGGTTGGAGCCACAGCCTTGGAACCCAGAGCCAAGAAAATAACCAGGCTGGAGCCTGGGACGTGGCTGGAAGGCAGGGACTGTGGCTGCCAAGAGCTCCAAGGCTCCTGTGCAGCAACTCCTCAGCCCGGACTCACCTCCCGTCTCCCCACCACTGTGTCATGGGCAGTGACTCCCGAGGGAAATCTGCTGATTGTAGCTTGAGGGGCCCGCTCCCTTCCAGATTGGTGCAAACTGACAGTGCAAGAAGCTCCAGCTTGCCAAGCGCTCGTTGTTCTCTGTCTGACCACTGGTGGCTCTTAACCTCTGTCTTGGGAAAAACTGGATTGAAATCTTGAGTCTGCACTTAGCTGTGTAATTCAGGAAAGCTCCTTGGCCACACCGTGCCTCTGCTTGCTCATCTGGAAAGTGGGAGAGCGATTGCTCTAGGGACTCATTTGGATGAAGTATGTCAAGCATCTAGCATAATGCCTAACCCGCAGGAAGTGTTTACTAAAGTTAGCTATTAGCATGAAGATGATTTGTTTACTTATGAAGAGAGAAAGGCAGGAATAGTAATTATAAAATCTATAGGCGTTTTTTTGTGGAGGAGATATTGTTATGCATTCACGAAAGCACATCTTTGGCGAAGACCCAGAGGAAGACTAAATCTTCCCACTTTTTGTGGTCAGTTGGGGCCATGTGACTGAGTTCTGGCCAATGAAACCAACTGGTGCCCCTTCCAGGCTACAAAACCCCCAACGTAATCCTCCACGCACTGTTTGTTCCATTTGGTGGTGACCTGAGAGACCACAAGGTGAATTTGGTGGCGTTACAAGCTAGAAGGGGCTTATATCCCTGAGTAACTGTATGGAATGCAGACCTGCCCACATTTTTCTTAGACTCTGGCATGAATGAGCAACAGACTTTTATTTCATATGTAACAGAAGTCTGGGGTTGTCTGTTGTATCAGTTAGCCTGCCCTGTCTAATAGCTTTAGTGTTTGCATTTGTTTATTAATTTTTTGAAGAAGGTCTTTACTAATTCCATAATCAGACTGTCTCCCATGTTTGGCATCTATTTGGGTTTTTTTCCTGCTTATCTTGGAACATCCAGGTCTTGTTACCCCAAGTCAACTTTACCTTCCTCTGAAGAGAAGCAGTTACCTGTACTGCAGCTCTGCCATGAGCGACCCTTCAACTGCCTCACCAAATCTGAGGACCAGAAGGGTCCCCAAGAACTCCCAGGCTTGCTATTTGTCAGCTTCCATCTGGTAACAGTGAGCTAGTGAAGGGCATTAATTTGCCCAAAGATCACAAGCAAGTTTGTGGCAGAGTAGGGGGAACTTTATCCTATCCCACGTTGTGCCTAGTGTCCTGGTCCTAGGAACTATTTTTTTTTGTTTTATCAAGAAATGTTCTCTTTTGATGAAGACTATCTTTCTCTGATGATCTGGCTTATGCTTGCGATTTAATCCAGATGACAATAGCTCAAGCCACTTCACCTCCAGATACGAGAGTTTTACTTGCAATCTCTTGTAAGTAAGAGGTTGCCACATTCTATGGCTCCTGTTCTAGATTAATTTGAACATTGGCTCGTTAGTAATATGTTATTTGCTAACATGCGGTTGAGAAGGATTCTTAATTCAATATTGTACCCCATGCTGTACCCTAACCTGCTTCCCTCTGAGAGCTCCTGCAACCATCCAGACTCTGTTGATTCCCTGATTCGCGTCTGTAGCTCTGATGTCTTTCTGAACGGCAATCTTCAGTATACAACCTCAGACTTAACTGCTCCCCCAGGATGTGCAAAGCCACCTCAGACAGGACACACCCCGAGCTGAAGTCTTGACCGGCCACCCCTCACCCACTTTCTCCACTCCCCAGTCTGCTCCTCATCCGCGGAAGGCATCACCGTTTGTCTGGTTACCACGCAGGACAAAACAAACAGAATTTCCCATAATTACACCCCCTCTTTGCTTTCCACTCCAACCTGTTAGCAGTTTCTATCAGTTCAGTATTCCAGGTACTGCCCAAAGTTGATCTCTTCTCCCCACTCTGACTCGGACCACCGTCATCTCTTTGCTGGCTGACTGAAATCCCTTCTCCCTCTTCCCCTGCTGCGTCTTCCGCGGGCGTTGGTCAGCTCTCCCAAGAGCCACCAGAGTGACCTTCCAAATTATGATCAGATCATAGTGTTCCCCTGATGGAAACTCTGCAAGAGCTTTCCATCTCAGTTGGAATGAAGTCCAGACATCCTGGGCTGTCCTGCACGCTCCGGCCTGACCCGGCCCCTGGGTACCGGTGCATCCTTGTCTCAGCCCACGCTCTCACTGCCCCGTGTCCAGGCGCTCTACTGTCCCTCTTCCTGTCCCGCAGCGAAGCCAAGCTTCCTCCCTCTCCAGGCCCTTGCGCTTGCTGTCCTCTCCCTCAGTCCCCTCCTGGCTCATTCCTCCTCGTTGTTTAGCTTCTGCTCACCCACATCACCTCCTTGGAGGGGCCTTCCCTGTTTATCCTACCTAAAATGGGACCCCGTTCTGCCCCTCCCTGTCCCCTTCCCCTGCCTCATTGTCTTCTTAGCACCAACTGCTATCTGAGCGTATGTCTTTATTTATCATCTTATTTAACCTGTTTCTGCTGCCAGAATGGAACCTACAAGATGGTTAGGACCTTTTTGTTCACTGCCCTCTTCTCAGTGCCTGAACAGTGCCTGGCATGCAAAAGGCACTCAACGTAGGAATGAATGAATGATGCTGAGAGACGGGAGAAGAGAAGCACTGTGAGACAGAGCAAAGAATGTAGGGCCAAGACCAAAAGCCATGCATTCTTTTCTCATCTGGGCTTCTACTCTGTGATCTTGGGCAAGTCACTGAACTTCTGTGGGCCTCCATTGACCATGATGACAGGGGTTGGCAAACTTATCTATAAAGGTCCAGATAGTAACTATTGTAATCTTTGCCGTACTGTCTCTGTAATAACTTTGCCCTTACCGGGCAAGGCAGCAACTCAGTATGTAATGAATGGGCATGGCTGTGTTCCTATAAAACTGCATTTATAAAAGCAATAGGTAGGCTGCATTTGGCCCTTGGGCTGAAGTTTGCTAACCTCTGTGTGATTTCCAGAACGCTTCTTTAATATTCTGGGATCTCTTGCTTTGCTTTTGGCATCAGGTTAAAGAAATTATAGGTAACTTCAGAGAGAGGCCGTATTGCAACCAATTTCAATAACAGCGGTATTTGCTAAAGCAGAAGGGATAATCTTAGGGAAGATTTATAGCTGTCAAACAAAGACACAAAAACATTCCAAGGCAAGATAGCCATGCCTCCAGTTTGATCACCCTTGAAAATTAGAGTTTGTGCCATTTGGGCATTGAGTAGTTTGTTATTCAGGTGGTGATTGAATTGTCTCTTCCTTAAAGGCATATTCTCAGATAAGTAACTTCATGTTGTATTAATGAAACAAATGGAAAGTTATCTCTATGCATCATATCTGTATATGAATTTAAGTACTCAAATTTTTAAACACCTTCTGATGACTCACTTGCCTCTTTTGCCATACCATATAATGACACTGATGTGAAAAAGCTTAAATCCACCCCTTGCGTACTCCTCAACATTCCCTCTAATGCAGAGAACAGGTGAGCTGGTAACACACAGATGGGGGTTTCCAAGTAGGCATTACTGACCTTTATAGATAAATTTCTCCAGCCAGAGTTTAAGACCGCGCAAGTGGCAATTGCATTTCCAGAGATTGTCCTTGAGAAATAAAAGCCTCACACTGGGCATGGATTCTAGGAGTGCTCCATCAAGCTGTTGAAGCTGGTTTTGCTGAACTGCAAATACGGTTAGGTTCTCCCAAGGCTTGCCCAGGGATGTGGGAAGGTGGCTTATGTTGTTTGATGACAAATCAAGCTCCCTCAGCTGGGGGAGGGAACGGAAAAGTCTGCTTTCCAGGGAAAGCAAAGAATTCTGGGTTAAATTTAAAACCTGCAAGTGCTGAAGTCCATCGAAAGCTTGGGGGGCCAGATTTGAAAGGGAATTGTTGGACAAGTTTAAGGTCATGAGCCATGGCACCGACCTAAACGCAAAAGCAGGAAGCTGGTGTATCTGGTTGTCTTGTAAGTGCAGCGTTCGAGTCTGAGGAGGTAAATCGGAAGGGATTTCAGCCAGATCCTGCTGACTGCAGTCTACAAAATCTGTAGATGAGTGACAGTGGCACTTGTCTGGGCAGCTGTGTACCACCTGGAGTAGGACAATCACACTTGAAAGCAGGAGCAGTTCACCTACGACAAACAGAAAGAAATAGAGATAGGAACCGGTTTGCGAGAAGTGGTAGCAGCATTTTTTCCGCTTTGAATTCACAGGTGATGTGATTCTGAGCTCACCATCTTTAGTACTGTTGGGCTGGACTGAGTACGTCCCCTGTGTCAATAATTATCGCAGTCTCTGTGCTGACTGTTGCTTGGAGCCTTGGGAAGGGTGCTTTCTCAGTGCCTCGGTCACCAAAGACGGAAGACGTAGGGTATCCAACAGGAAGGTGAAAGAAATCTTTTGGGGGCACATGCCCTTTGTAGAGTACAGCAGAATTATTTGGGGCCAGATGTGTAGAAGAGTGATAAGGGATTTCAGATATTCACATATTTTAAAAGTATGCTGTAGAGTGGCACTGTCCAGTGAAACTTCTGCATGATGAAATGTGGAAATGTTCTCTATCTGCTGTCCGATATGGGAGCCACTAGCCACGTGTGGCTACTGAACTCATGAAATTCGACTACAGCAACCAAGGAACCACGTTTTTATTTGTATTTAATTTCAATTAATTTAAATTTAAATAGGCACATGTGGCTAATGGTTACTATATTGGATAAGGCAGGTCTAAAACATTCCTGTAAATTGATGTCCATCTTTGCAGGTGTAATTCCATGAATGATGACTATCTCTGCTGCTTTTGTATTCAAGAGATTTTTAAAATACAGAATACATTAATAATAGTATAATAATCACACATGTTCTTGTAACACTTCTGCAAGTCATTCACAGGTTACCATAATTCTTTCATTTTTTTTTTCTTATAACTCAAAGAACAATTCATTACTTATGCAGTTGAACGCCCTTTGATCAGTGGCCAACTCATGTTTTCCAACTGAGCTTCCTTTACCCCCACCATGAGTGATGTATCCCTCCAGACGTTTAGAAATAATAGTTAATAATGACAACAACAGCAAATAACCATATATTAATAGCATGCATTTTGATCCCAGTACCACTCTAAGTGCTTTATATATATATATATATATTAATCCTCATAACCTCATGAATATGATTCTATTATCATCCCCATCTGAAAGGTGAGGAAACTAGGCACAGAAAAGCTGAATCACTTGCCCAAGTTCACACAGATACTAAGTAGTAAGCTGTGATTGGAACCCAGGTTGTCTGCCTCCAGAGTCTGTCAGTTCTTACCCACTGTGCTCCACTGCCTGTCACATACTCTTTCTCTCTCTCTGTCACTGTTTTGCATAGCAGTTTTTATAATGTAACATAAATACAATCATCAGCATATCTCATTCTGCAATTTGCTGTATTCCCTCAAAACTTATCTATCCACATGAATACCTAGCAAGCTAATTCGTTCCTTTTAACTGCTATAGAGTATTCCATGACGCGACCATGCTACATCTCGTATTTACTTAACCCAGCTCCTTACTGAGGGGCATTTGAGCTGTTCTAGTTGTTTTATCCATTATAAGTGGAGCTGCAAAGAGCATCCTTGTGAGGATCTCCTTTTCTGTTCGGGAACATGAGAGAGGGTCTCTGGAATCAAGAGGAATTTCCCTGTAGTGCTCAAAGAGGATGTTGAGTTTACGTTTTCTTAGATACTGCTAGTACATTCTCCAAAGTAGCCATATAACCATCCCTTCTTTTTTCCTGAGACTTGAATTTCAAAATATGGCAAACGTCTGTTAAAGGCATCTTGTTAAATTGGTAGATGAATTCACAAGGTCACACAGTAATATTCAAAACTCGAAATAGTTATCTACTCACAATGAAAGCTCCTGAAAGAGGTTTTTTGTTTGCTTGCTTGCTTGCTTTTGGCCTTGCATAGAGAAGTGTGCAGTGTGGCTGTCGAACGCATTTGAGCCTAGTCCCTTTGTTCTTGAATTCTCTACTGGTGCTAACAGTGCTTTAGGGCAACAAGGGAGGTGTTTGGGGAGCCTTCTGACGGAGATTCTTCTCAGTTTAATTTAGGTCAAGGGATGCAGAACAGCACAGTCCCTTTCTCCTTTCCAAAATATGAGAGAGCAAAACCGTTGTTTTCCTGTCTATAATTTTGCAAATAATCTAAATGACTCCTTTCAAAGCCAAAACGTCTTAATGAACTGACACCCCTCGCCTTTAGCTGTGGGGCTCGAGCATTAATTTAGCTGCAGAAAATCAATTCTTAAACCAGAGAACATGTTTCCCACAGAATCTGCTAATCTATTAATGAAAGGCTTGTGTTTCTGAGATTGTAGCAATTTGTTCGTTCTCCCTTTGGTTCCACTGCCCCTACAAGGAAATGATGTATGGACCCCACCTGCAAGCACCACGTTTGCTGTGAAGTGGCCCGTGACATGCCAACGGCATACCCATCATGGCTGCACCCGTCTGTCTCCACCCACTTCTTCTGCACACGACATGGCACAAACATACATCTTCCCCTACAGAGACACTTTCCACATCTACCCAGTCTTTTCAGAAAGATGACTTGAAAATAGATTTCCCACAGACCCCTTTCTGAGTGGGATCCCATCGCTCTCCCAGAGGAGACTCTTCTGAGGGGCCCGGACCACCGCTCACCTTTCATGACGGGGTCTCCACAGGCGTCCTTGTGCCTGTGTAGCCCTCCTTTGTTAACGAGCCGATCAACAAACCGAGGGCATGACAGACTTGGAGCCCAGCTTTTCGTTCCCTTCTCCTGAATCCTGCTCGTGCTTCGCTTCAATGCAGGAAACAGTTGTCGCTTTCAAAAGGCCGTGTATTTAAGCAGTCCTTCCCCTTGTCTCCATCTGGCCGGGCCGGTTTCCATAAGAGGATCTCAGGATTGTGTCCCCTTTTTCTTTCTTCAAGCAGTGGCCTCCCTGAGCTCACACTGCCTTTCCCATCCAGAGGACAGGCCACATAAAGAGTGTTTGTCAAACCCCGGTGAACAGCTGTAGCATTCAAACATGACCCCGATGGCTCGGCCTTTTTGATTATTTAATCTGCTTGAAGTCCAGGGCACCAAAATAACACTGCCTTCTTAATCCGGCCGTGGCTCCGGAGTTCTGTTGACTTATTAACCGGGCTGTGTTAACCCTCGTCGGGCTGGGGGATGCTGGGTGGGGTCGCCAAGCCGGGGGTCCTGCAGCAGAGGCCACGGAGAGCGTGAGATGAGGACGGATCGGCCGCCGGAGGCTGACGCGGTTCGCACAGTCTACTCTTTTGGCCATCGGAGGCGTAGTCAGCCAATGTCCATGGGGATTAGCTGTGTTGACAGGGTCTTGATGGCCTGAAATTCATAGCCATGGCTTCCTTTAGTGGACATCACAAGCTGCTTTCTGGGGCTACAAATACTTCTCAGCTGCCTGCTTGCTTGTTCGCTCCTTACCCCACCCTACGGCCGCCAAACTGACCTTTCGGTGAGCGTGGCTTTAGAATACTTCTCAATCTTTCATCCTTTCCCCGACTTGGAGGTCCTGGCCCTTTCCTCATTTTTCACATACAAAATAATAAAGCCACCCCCGTGAACATCGGGCGTCAGTGAACTGTGACTATTCTCTAATTGAAGCTGTTGGGCACTGTCCCACCGGGCACTGGTGCCGTTTCTTTGAATGTGCACATCCCCTGCCATTTGCTGAGGTGGGGTTTCAGTGCCTGCCGCTGCCCTTCGGGATGTGCCAAAATGCTCCCCATGCCCACGGTGACTGTGTGCAAGGTGAAAGCCTTGTTCTTACGGAGGCGGTGTGAACTGCCGTTCCTGGCTTCCAGCAGTGTAATCCTGCAGTTGAGTGTGGGCTCTGAAATCAGATGGGTCTGGATTTGAATTTCAGTGCCACCATGGATGGCTCTGTCTCTGGGCAAGTAGCTGGCCCACCCTGAGCCCCATCTCTAACGTGGGGTAACGGTAACCCTTACTTCACCAGACTGTGCTCGGGGTTAGATATGGCAAGACATGTGTTGGCCCAGCACATCTTCATACATGTTCACAGTCAGCCATGAGCATGCCCTCCAGGACTTGTGTGCTGCAGCATCTGAGGGGCAACCTTGACCTGAAAGCAGGGGGGAGGTGCTGAGGGAGGGCTGTGAAGGCTGGGCCCTCGTGCCGCTCTGCTGGTACAGGGGGAAGAGGCTCTTTGCAAATGGATTTTCAATAACCTTTGTACTTTGGAGACCCCTTCCTCCTTTGGTCAAGCCCCTTTGCAGCCACGGAACCCAGGATACTCTTCCTGCTCCTTCCTGACAGTCTGCTTTACCCAGCCTAGCATATTTTGTCCTTCTCTCCAACATTTTTTGAGCATCACAGATATAGTGGGCAACAGTGAGGTGACAAAGCAGGTCATGTGAATGGTTCCTTCCTGCCTTCCTGTTTCTGTTTTCAGGTGCACAAAATGTAATAATCGTTTCTTGATGGCACATGACCCACATGACATCAGTGACCCACGTGTAGCATTCAGCCATTAATTCTTCATAACATGACAAACACCTGTGAACCTACTGCTCCTTCTAAGAACTAGAAAGTTACTGCTAACTAGTATCTACCTGTGCGCCTCTTTCCCAGGGGTCAGAAAACATTTTTTGTGAAGGCCAGATAGTAAGTATTTTAGGCACTGAGGGCCGTACAGTCTGTGTTGCAACCGCTCAACTCTAGAGTTGCAGTGTGAAAACAGCCAAGAGCAATACCCCAACCAATGGTGTGTCTGTGCTCCAATAAATCTTTATTTACAAGAGCAGGTGGAGGACTAGATCGGCCCGCTGGCTATGGTCTGCAAACCCTGCACTATCCTGTCCTCTGGCAAGTGCCATCTCTACTCTATCCATCCACCTGTCTGTTACCCCTCCCCAACTCCTACCACCTAGCCAAATTATCCACTCTCCTGTCTCCTCATCTATTACCTGGGGGCATTGGGTAGGATGACCTTTAGGGCCCTCTTATATCTAAAGCCTTGTCATTCTGGTCAAAAGGCATAATGGGCTTGAAAAGCACTGTATTTACTTACTTGAGGGGGGCTTCAACAGAAAGAATTTGAAAGTCTCTTTTGGTTATAGTGGAGCAAGACCAACTGGGGTACAGGTCTCTTAGGCTCAGAGGCCTAAAAACAATGACTCTATGGCAGCATATTTGGACATGGGAGGTCAGGACACCTGCAGCATCCTGTAGGCTGTCAAGGCCAGCTCTGGTTAGAGCCAGGCTGTATGGCTAAGCAAAGAAGCACACTTTTATGCTGCTTATGCCCTAAAGCTGTGAGACCTTGGGCAAATCCCAGGCTCTCTGAGCCTCAGCTTCCTATCTGTAGAATGCAGATAATACCTGCCTCATAGGATCAAGTGATATTTGCGAAGTGCATGGCACAGGTCTGGCAGAGCGAATGATCAAAAGCGGCATCTCCTATAGCAGTGTGCAATTGTAGACCTCAAAGAGTCTGAGCTGGCTGCTCCCATCTAAAATGTGAGTGCCCAAGAAGCCCCACAGCAGATAGGTCCCTGGGAGCAGCTGTTTACAACCCAAGGGGATTCTTTGGTTCTGTTTGACTCCTGCGGCCTCTAACTGGCAGTTAAAAGATGGGCAGCGCACACATGGGCTGGAAGGCTCCCGGACATGTTGAAGGACTTTGGTTGCGAAAGCGGATTGATTTATTCCATCTGACCTCGGCCAAGAGAACAAAGGGAGGGTGTGTGAGATGCATGCTAATGCGGGCAGAGCCTTCTCTCTCCCTCCCTCCCTTGGTGAGCCAGAGCCCCAAGGTGGCAAGACAACTATAAAGAGTAACTGAGGAGAGATGCTAAATGTCAGCTCAGGCCAAAGCCACTTCCTAGAAGAGAGCACTACACAGTGAGGAGCTCCTGGCACCACGACCTAGTCGGACCCCAGTTGCCCACATGGGAACTGGCTTCAGATACATCCTCAGAGTAATATTGTGCTTATCATCACATTGAGGTTTCAAGAATTTCCCAGCTTCTAAGATGTACTCTTCTGACCATTTTAAGTCAGAATGTTTTCTAATATTTTAAATAGATATATTTATCATTTCACTTCCCTCGAATAAAAAAAAAATCAATAATTATTAACCCTTAAAATTGACAGTGTCTTGAAACCCAGCATGTAATAACGCTTTCTCCCAGGCCATATTATACAGCTATTTAAAAAGAATAAGTTAGAACTAAATATACCCATCTGGGAGGATATTCATAATAAATTGTTAAGTGAAATAAAGCGATTTGAATAGCAAGTATGTGATATAATCCCATTTATATTGCAAAAAAAAAAAGTTACAGGAGAAATTAACCCTACAAATGTGCATTGGTTTGTCTGAAGATGGACTCAGTAGGGAAGAGCAGTCACAAAACTGATAATAACGATTGTTTAGGAGAGGGAGAGTCTGATTTAAAAAAAAGAATAGAAAATTAACTTTTCCTGTTTATACTTCTGTATATTAAACTTGCTACAACGAACATATTATATCTATTTAAGTAGCTAGTAGAGACACATTTCGTTTATTGGAATATTTGAGAGGGCTTAGCCTCTAGTGACTAGCTGAGTTGTATGTGTAAATATAGCATGCCTAGAGTTTGTCCCCTCTCACGCCAAGAGGATTAGCCCCAAAGGTAACCTCTGTCTTTCTCTGCCAAGGTGTCTCTGCATGTGACAAAACCTTATAACAAACGCGGGCGTTTCTCCCACCGTTAACATCTACTTTGGTAAAATCATGGCACAGTGCTCCTCCATCCTGTCGGCAGGCTCCCCATCCAAGCGTGTGCTGTGGGGAAGGCAGCCAGGCCCGGTGACAGCTGCAGCTCTGGAGAGTGAGGAGGAGGCCCTTGGCACCACAGATCCATGCAGAAATTTCATTTGGTTATGGAGGAAATTTGGCGTGAGGAGGCATGTGGATAATAGTGAAAATATTTCCCTAGGAATTGTGGATGACAAAATGGCATCCATGTATAAAGTTTATACAGAGCTATTTAAAGCTTCAGTATTAACTTCCATTTTTCCTTCTTCCTTCCCTTCATCCCTCCCTCCCTCCCTTCCTTTTCCTTCTCCCTCTCTCTCCCCCTCTTTCCTTCTTCCTTCCTTTCTTCCTCTCTCTCTCTCTATAGACATCTCTCTTTGGACTTGTTATCTTATAAGACTTATAGCAAGAACACTAGGAATATATTAGCAATATATTTTGAAATGACAATCCTATCAATCATTTATTTAGTGCTTACCATGGGCCAGATATTGCTAAGGATTTGTATTAGTTAAAGTCATGCTAGCTATTGTCACAAATAAACCCAAATCTCAGTAGTTTAACACAACAGCTTATTTATTGCTCTTGTCACAGTCTAGTTCAGGCTGGCAGGGGGTTGGGCTCTGTGCAGTCATTCAGGGCCCCAAGCTGCTTCTCTGTTGGGGCTGTGTTCTCCTCTTGGTTTTCAGAGCCCTCTCCATCAGCTGGCTGATGGGGGAAGAAAATGAAGATGAGGCGTGGGCAGGGCCAGGGGAAGGCACTGAAGACTTCTGTTCACATTCCATTGGCCAGAATGAAGTCACATGACCATATCTAACAGCAAGGGATGCCGGGAAATGCAGTGTAGCAGTGTGCCTTGGAAGAAGAGGAGACGTACCTATTGGAGATCATTTGCAGTCTCCGCCTCCACATTTTATTTGCTTTGTCTCACTTAAAGGTAACAACCTCTCTAGTCTCTAAGCTTCAAATAACCCCTTTTGTTTCTTCCATAGTTTCTACAATACCCACAGAGTAGGTTTATTAAATAAATGTTGAATGAATCAATTAGGATGTTGCTATTACTTTTTTGATGTAGATTACAAAACTGAGGCACAGAGAAGTCAAGAAACAGTTCACTACATGTGAATATCTGTGGAGTTTAATCTCCTTTTAGCAGGCTTCGAGTTGTCTGATAAAATTAGTGGATTAGTGGATCGCAAATAAAATCAGTGGAGTAATGGTGTTGAAATGTATGCCCCAAGCCTCCCTAATGCTAAGGAAGACAGTGGCCAAAATGTTTGAGGCTGCTTTTCAGCATCCACGTGTCCACAGGGCCCAGGACTGAGCTAGGTTCTGCGGGGAGTAGAAAAGACAGAGCATGCTGGCTCTTAACCCTCAGAGAGCTTACCAATCTGTAGGGTGCTAGTTCTCAATCTGTATTTATTATGTCAGAGTTGATGCTAATCTTCTCATCATCTTGAACGTGTTCCCTATGAGAAGACTGCACACGATTTTGTTTGAATGAGGTAGGATTTCCCTGACACTGTCCAACTCTCAGGGAACCCATTCTCAGAAGTCCTTGCTGGGGAACTTCAGATGGTGGCAGAGGTAGACGTAGATGCATTTTTTGGGGTCCATCCTTCCTGCACTGTCAGGTTTAGAGGACATACAGACTTCCCATTCCAATATCTTCCCAACTTCAGCCTTCCAGCACTTGGTTTTCCTGCACACGGGACGTATGTGAAGATAAAGATGCATTTCAGATAAGTCTGATTAAAGGTAATTAGTGAGCTCATGTGGCTGGTGGAGTAAACATAGACAGATGCCGGCTGACATAAGCCTAATGAAAGAAACAAAAGGATCAAGAAACATGGCAGCTTGGGAAGCCTGGCCAAGGCCTCGTGCTGACACGTTGTTTTACTTAGATCTTTTGATTGGCTACTTTTGTCCTTGCCCCAAGAATATAAATTGGAATCAAATTCATGTTCATGTTTGATTGTTTACTCATGTTACACATAAAATGAGTGTTTTGTGCAGTTCTTCTTGGTGACGTTTTATTTGCTTTTGTACTTTTATTATAACATGATAGTCCAGTTTCTGTAATAGATTCCAATGTATGTTTCATATTTTTAAGTTATAGTTTAGTGTATGTATATTGTGATGCAGTAAGGAGTCTGTTTTGCTTTTTTTCTCTTTGGGGTTTGCTCTCTATTAGTTCTTTGGTACACATAGCTTGAAAATGTTCTGGAAAGCACAATTGTCTTAAGCAAGACTTAGGTTGTAACCTACCAATTATACATTCTAGACTTTAGGAATCCCTTTTGTGGCTCCAGCTTCATCTATCCTACCATTTCATTTTAGTATAGTGTCCCTTCTATACACAAGGAGTCTGGAGTGAAACCGTCTAGGCTCAAATGCTGCCTCCAACATTTACTGGCTGTGTGACCTTGGATGAGTTGTTTAACCTTTCTGATTTTCCATTTCATCGTCTGTGCAAAGAAACCCAGTTCACAGATTTATGGGGAGGGTTAAACAATTTCTTACACTGTAAGAATCTTAGCAAAAATAAGATGCCCTGGCACATAGCAATATGTATTAGCTAGTATCCTCTCTAGCTTCGCGTCTGTGTGACACGTAGCAACTAGACATTTAGACTGTCTCTGCTTCAACTAGTCTGTTTGGAGCAAAAACAAGTGAGTTTAATGCAAAGGAGCATCTTGCCTGTGGATAGAGTGCACCATGTTTTTGGATTATAAAGCACATGTTTAAGTGTGTTTGCCTGGAATCAAAGGCAATCTCAGTGAATTTGCACTCTGCGTATCTCTTCTTGTCATCAAAATAGCTCCACAAACAAAGGAAATTTTGTAGTTAGTGTCACAGGATCACAATCTTCACGTGGGGCGTTCGTTAGTAAAATAAAGGCCCTGCCTCGACTTTGCTGCAGCCTTGTTGGATTTATGATGGGTGGCTCCTCATTCTGGAGCAACAGTGATGGTCTCATCCTTTCGTTTAATTCGAGAATCCCATGTTGGGTCACCGACTCTGTGCCTGTGCTGGTATCTTTTAAGGTTTCCCTGCGGTTCTCTCCTCCAGTCAGTCCCTGGTGGGAGGCCCTTTTCCCCATCCTTGCATAATTAGGGAAAGCATGCAGTCATCTCCCCCGCCGGCCGCTTAGCTTTCATCATGAAGCATGACTATCAGAGTTTCAAGGCTGATAGGAGTGGAAACATTTGTGTTCAACAAGCAGGCTCCTTCATGTGCTGTCAACATTCGTTTGTGATTCTAATGAGGGCTGAGGAGAAAATAAACTCAGTGTACTGCTCTCTCTGCTAGAGCTGATGTTTATAAGTTCCTCTCCATGGCCTCGAGGTGCTCCTACAATGAGGGCATTTGGAAATGCAGCTTGCACGGGGCTGCTGTGTGTGTGATGAGGAGCGAAAATGGTTAGATCCGCTGAGACTTTCCTGCGGGGAGCAGCGTGGGCAGTGACTTCCTAGAGACCCGCGTCTCCCCATTTATGGGTGCTTTCAATTTCTCCTGAAGGTGGAAACACCCTTGTAGAAAAATAAGGTATACTACAGGGGCTCTCGTTCTGGGCTCCTTTGTTGTGTATTATTTCTTTATTAAAGAATCGTCTATTGAGCTTTCCTTACCTGCAAAGCTCTGTGTTTGGGGATATTACCAAAATAAGACACAACTGTATAAATGGGCTACAGTCCGGGTGGGCTTTACAGTCTAGAGAAGAGACAGGCATGCATCACACAGCCATCGATGTGCGAGGGGCCTTGGTTCCAGGATCCCCACATACACCGAAACCCACGCATAGTCGAGTCCTGCAGTTGGCCCTGCAGAACCCGCACATCGGAAAGGTTGGCCTTCTGTCGGTGTGGGTTTCACATCCTGAGAATATTAGATTTTTGAATCTGGGTATAAGTGGACCCATGAAGCTCAAACCCATGTTGTTCAAGGGTCAACTGTACATGCAATGTACAGCCCTGAAAAATGCTAGGAAGAAGAGGTACACGGTGCTATAAGAGAATGCGACCTGGAAATCTGACTTGGAAAGTTGGGGCAGACATTCCTGTGGCTATTATAAACAGGCTGGAATCTGTAGTACAAGTCACAATTTACTGCAGAGAGGGGAAGGGACAAGGGCCATTCCAGGTAAAGACATGCCGCGTGTTAGGCTGAGAGGCCAGAGAGAGGGCGCAGTGCCCTGGGGGCTACTGGAAGGCCAGTGTGGTTGCAGCCTAGAGGGTGAGGGAAGAGCTTGGGCAAGCAGGTGTTGGAGAAGAGGCGAAGAGGCTGATTGCTGAGTCTCCTGACCCATCTTCCACGTGACTTTATCATTGATATTGAAAAGCTTTGTCACGCATGCACACATACATGCTTTTGCACAAATGCTGCCGTGCGGTGTTTGGGTTGGGATTGGAGACCCGCAGCATGCCTTGCAATGCACTTTAGGAGGTGCTGTCACTTCTCAGGCAGCGTTCGTTGGCAGCTCCCTCATCTTAGCATAACTAGAGAGATACACCTTGCTGTACACTTCTTGGAGGAGGTAGAGAGGATGGCAATTTTGCAAGCATTATGAAATCTCAGTACGTGCTTATCAGATCCTGAGCTTTTACGTAGTTTGCAGTTGTGGCAAATCTGCTCTGCATATGCATGACGGGCAACAGACGGTAGGAGTCACATCCGCACCACACAAGTGCCTGAGTCCAGGCTCTGAGGCTACGTGGTGGGACAGAAATGTTCCTCCTGTGAGTTTGTGTATATGTTAGTTGGATGTGATACCACAGACCAGGGGTGGCAAATGAGTGTTTCTGTCTCACAGATACCTCTCTCAGCAGCCCTGGGCCAGCCATGGCTTCAGAATCCTTTCCAGTCCATTGCTTGAAACAGACAGCATTAGTTAACCAACTGGTGGCATCATAATCCCAGTTGTTGTTCCTATAGTAGATCCTTGTCATTTGCAAATTTGAGTAACCTAAATGCCCCTAAAGTCTATCATACAAAGAGCCAAGTGCCATTTTGCTGATGGGAGGTTTTGAATCATGCCCCAGGAAACTACTGACCAAGCCCACTCACCTACCCCTGCTCCTACCCCTAGCTTTTACATCTTGATGTAAATTTGATGTATTTTTCTTCTCCTAATGAACACAGTCATTGTTCTACAGTGACAAATATAAGTCTTTATTTTTAAAAATGACCTACAAGTGAGAGACAAAATTTTAGAGCATATTAAAAAAGAGGTTAAGCTGTGATCTGTGCATTTGCATGGAAAACTTATGGCTTACACTAGAAATTTGATTCCAGAAACGTCAGGGATGGCATAGGTATTCTGTGTATTTGGATTTGGGCATGTGGATGATCCCCGTTAGTTTGCCCTGAGTGGTGGGTTAGCCATGAGCCTCATGTATGCTGTCCCACTAAAGCCGTCCCAGAAGAGTATGTCTAAGAAAATGAGGCGCCCAGTCCAGAGGAAATTGATCTGAAAGGGTAACACACATTGCACAGCCAACTGGGACCGAGAGGAAACTGTGAAGCTAGCTCTCCACTTGGGGCGATGAGGCCCGTTGATTAGCAGCTTACTCTTTGTTTAGCTTTTCCTCTGTCTAGAAATCCAGTGTGACTGATGCAGTGCCTCCCTAAATTCTCAGGGCTGAGTCGCCACATCTAAAACTCATAGAACCCGCAGACGGTCTCAGACATGGGGTGCTTTACCTGGAAACAATCATGTCATTCCTCCACCATTCCGTGGGAGGAACTATTATCTTCTACATCTTATGAAAGAAAACACTGAAACTTGTGAGGCTGACTTACTTGCCTGAGATCACGGTTTGTAAGTGGTAGAGTTGGAACTTGAACCCTAGTCTGCCTGACTTCAAAAAAGCCTTTGAACTACTACGCAGTTTTATCTCATCTTATTCTTCCCAGTCCCTTCCCCTTGCATCTGGGGAAAAAACAAAAGAAGGGCCCTAAAATAAACTTTAGCCCAGACAAAGCAGACTTAGGGGAAATAATCCAAACATCCCTACCCAGGAAGATACCCACCCTTGTAGGCTTTCACTGCCCATTGTTTCTGGGGGCCCGTGGCCACAGGGAGACTGGGAGAGCCTGCTGCCTGCCTGCTGTGGCCATGACTGGGAAAGCATTCTGGGGCTGGAGGGAGGAAGGCAGGGCATTTTGTGCAGAGAGTTAGCACTAATCTGGCCCGTCCCCCGGGACAGAGCTATCAGTCAGATCTGGGACACATTTGTCATGGCTGCTCCCCTGTTCAGAAGCTGCCCCTCCGGCCCACCCTCTCTTCATTGCTGGGCAGGAAGGAGAGAATTCCCTTTGATCTGCAGACCAGTAGCAGGAGGAGCATGGCATTTCGTGGGCCTGCTCCTGCCCTCCACACAGGAGATTGTTTGGACAACCATACGAACAAGCCCCTGGGCCAGACTTGCATCAGAGCATCCAGACGCTTAAGACAGACCATGCCTTGGAAGAAAGTAGAAGTGGAATGGCCACTTCCTTCTCGCGGAGGAATTCTAGGTCATAATGCGGGGGAAAGGATGCCGCTAGGACTCAGATCTGCGCAGATAGGCATCTCAAAAAGAGGAGTGGAAGATGAGAGGGTGGAGCTGAACTCATAGCCTTCCTGCTGGATGGCACAAACTTCCGTGGTCGGGGAAGAGCCACACTCACCATGTAGGTGTCCAGTCTCCATCCACAATCCCATGCCCCCGCTAAAAGGCATTGGCCTGGAAGCAGATTAGGTAACTTTTGAGATATGTGCTTAGTTTACAAAGTAAGACCGGTAGCTCTTGGAAGATTGTGACTGTTTCCTACTTATCGTTCTTGAGAAAGAAAGGTTTTTGAGTCAAGTAATTCTGAATAGGGAATGTATGTCTTTTAAAAATATATTCGGTTTCCCTGTAGTATAGTATACTGTGATGTATTAAAATACAGCTCGCCCCACTCAAATTACTGCCTCGGTGCCTAATGCTATAAAATTAAAGTATTCCTTGCCGATAGTATATTAAGCTCCTCCAGCATTTCAGACACAGACATCTCACAGAGCTTCAGGCCATATGTTTTCTATGCTGTCAGGGTGAACTCTGACATCAGTCCGTAAGCCCCCTCCCCCATGTCTTTATACAGTGCAGCACTTTCAAGAGCTTTGCTGCAGGCCCCTCCCACAGTGTCACTATTGTAAGTAAACATCTCTGGTTTTGGGGGTGTGAGTGCCTAAAAAGACCAAAAACAAACTAAAAAGAGAGATTGTTTTATGAGAAGTCCATGTCGCCTGGACATAACTTTTGCATTTATTCTGTGCTTGATATTATTAAGGGTGTGTGTGTGTGTATGTGTGTAGGAAGGGGGATTTTTTTTTTTTGGTGGAATTTTTCCATATGCAAAAAAGGGCATACATTTATGTACAATGAGTTCCCCTCTGCAGCAGGGAGCCAAAGATATCTGTATGTTTGCATTTGGAAAAATAAATGGATATAGCCATAAAGGCCTATCCTCTTAACAAGACTAACTTCGTCATTTAATAAGGGAGATTATTTCATAGATTTAAAACCAGTTAACACATTTAAAACTTGATAAGACAAGGCAATCCTGGTATGTTTCCTGTTCTCCAGTGATTAAAGCAAACCGAGCGCTGGTCAAGGGGAGGTTTTCCATGGTACAAGTAATGCCGTGAATGTTTCTCCTGGTAATGCAATTAGGAAATATTGGCCCCAGCTAATGTAACTTAAACAAAACATGTTGTCCTCGTCAAACTTGTTCAAGTTGTTAAACAGGCGAAGCCTTGTCCAAAAAGTTAAAAAACAGGGGCATATAGTGTTTCCATGGAAACTCTGTTAAAATACTGATTTGTGGATATGATCATAATCAGCCCCATAATCTAATATGACTGAATTAAATGAAAAAGAATCTCAGTTATGAAGTAAGCCCCCTGTGTGAGAGTATTCTTACACATGCAGAAAACATGTGGGTCTGACGGACACTATTTTCAAACTACTTATTGGCGCATGATAGAGCTTTAAGACTCCAAGTTTTGTCTGTTGTTTCCCCGCACCCCATTCACTGTTCATCATTTTTATAATACTGGGATTATGTGGGTGAGTAGTAAATAAAGCCTTGATGACACTCAGGTTTTTTAATATCCATCATTGCTCCCTACACAACACCCCGTATTGTTTTCATTGGCTTTTGTGACAAGATAACCTATAATATTTAACGGTTTGTGGGACGTTACAAGTTTAAGTTTTATTAAAGTAATAATTTCTTCCTGCTAATGGGATCTTGGTAGAATTCTAACCACAAGGTTTCAGATGGATGCCTTTGACCTCTAGAGGAAAGAACATCAAGCCAAAGGTTGGGACGAGTGTCCCTAGGGCCTGGGCAGAGACTTCGAGGACGTGCATTGGCCTCCTCCCTGCTACACAGTTCTACAGCTTGGTTTGCACCTGTCTAGGCTGTAGTAAAAATGGAAACTGCTCACCATGGGATAAACTTCAGCCTGATGAAATGGCAAAGACAGCTGCCTTTCAGCAAACCTACTTTTGGAAATTTATTTGGAAATCATTTCACCCAGAGATGATCACAGGTTGGATCAGTCTCCTTCTTGCAAAAATGCATCCTCAGTCATGACGAACTTCAAACAGGGTTTACCAAATGATTATTGGCCGGAGCCCAACAATCATTTGTACCATAGCATCCCGGAGCACCTGTAGAATGACTTCTGTGACAGGAAGTTACATGTGCCCATACACCTCTACACAGATGTACTGATACTTTGCATACCAGCCTGTGGTCACCTGAAGGGCCTAGCATGGCTGAGGCTCACCTTCTGGACAGGTAGACTCAGACAGAGCTCAAAGGTTCAGACTCTGACCCCAGGAGTAGGGACTGACTTCTCCCCAGACTTCTCCCATCCCCTTCCTGCAGTGGCCACAGCTTCCAGGAGTGCATGCAAACACCTGATTTGGGCACAGGGAGGAAGAAGCAAAGAGAACAATGGGCTCAGGTCTGAATCTTGTTGCCAGGGGCTTGACTCTGCAGATTATTTGCTCATCTTAACACCTCACTTCTAATTAACTTGGTTTTGTAGCAAAGTGATATATGAATGCAGTTTTTAAAAATTAAGTAGTGCTAAAGAAGCTTACCAAGAGAAAAAGCAGGTCCTGACCCACCACGCCCAAGCCCTGGTCTCACTCCCTAGAGGCAATGGCTTCCAACTCTCTTAGCATCTCTGTTTTTCAATGGTGAGTTAAGATTGCTACATTTTAGTTAATTTTAGATATTACTTACTTACTTCTTTTAAAACATGGTGCTTTGAACTTTTTACACCAGCCCTTCCTGCCCCCCCCATTCCACAAACATAGCTCTATGCCTATTTCACAGTTTATTATTAATTAGACAGTGATTATATTATTAGGACAATGCTTGTATATTCCCTGCTGTGTTAATAGTGTGCTCTTATGTATTTTCTTTTTTGTGATATTTTTCTCTGGATTGAAAAACCCCCTTGTCTTTTTGTGTGCTTAGTTTCCTTCTACCTGTCACTAATTTTTCCACCATGTCTTTCATCAGATATCTCAAATGTCTATTATTACTATTTTCTAAATGTTCAGTATTTCCACCTACTTCATCATGCTTTTGAGAGCACCCCCTCCCTGAACCCTGCCTTGCCCTGTTTCAGGCTGGACTAGTGCGCAGCTGGGCTCCTAACGCTTCTCTTCCCCATTTTCCTCTATCATATGCCCCTTTCTCCTGACCCCGATGCCCTCCTTTTTCCTGACTTAATTTCTCACTTTGCTGATGAACATTCTCCAGAGTTTTCTAAGAAAGGGAGATAAAATTTCTTCGGTCCTTGTAGCTCTGAAAATGTCTTGATTCCACTGCTTTACTTGATAATCACTTGGCTGGGTATTGAATTCCAGACTGGAAATCATTTTCCCTCATAATTTTGGAGGCATTGCTCCATTTTCTTTTGACTTCCCAGTGTTTTTCAAAAAGTCTGATGTCATTCTATTTCCAGATCCTTTGATATGACCAGGTTTGCCCAGCCTCCACTCCAGGAGCTTTCAGGATGTACTCTCTGTTCCTAGTGTTTTTAAATTCCAAGGTACCGTGGGTACTCATCATTCATTGTGTGGAGTATTTTTCAAGATCTTTTGATTTAGAAGTGCGTATCCCTCAGTTTGAGCACATTTTCTTATATTATTTTTCCGTGTCTTTTTATTTTATTATCTGTGAGATTTCCTTTTTCCAACATGTGTCTTTTTACCCTTAAACTTGTTAATTTTGACTATTGTAAGTTTCTAAGAGTTATTTTTTACAGCGGCCTGTTCCTTTATCTCTCTGAGTACATTGACTATAATTAGAGTTGTTTTATGTGTGTGTATGCTATCTGTGATGTTAACACTAGCTCATTTATTTTTCTGTTAGTGTTTCTTTGTTTTTCACGTTGAAGACTCTCCACGAATATGTATAGCCCAGTTCTCATGTAAGAGTGAGGCACTGAAATGCTAATTCAAAGTTTCCCCACAAATAGGCTTTATCCTTGGGTAAATCAATGGGGACCCAGGCCACCTGGAGGATGGGGTAAATTACAGTAACTCTAGGGCTTGTTTGGGGGATATAAGCTTATTTGTCAACATCTGGGAGCTGGGCAGGGAAAGGAAACTTAGGGATTCTCATTTTTCAGCATGCAAGTTTCTATTTTCCCAGTTCAGACCCTCGCCTACCTCATATGTACATTAGCATTTTTCAAATACCATTTTAGGATGATATTTATGGCATATGCAGCAGAATACAGAGTGTTGGTACTTGCTAGCGCTATGCCTTCTCACGCGTCTGTGACAATGATTAGAATTGCCAGGGGGTCTGGCTCTCTAAGCATCATTCTGTAGTGTCTTGGCCTTAAAACTGGCCAAGTAGGGCCGGTTGTCCATGTCATCAAATGCCATCTCTTTTTTGACCCCTCTGTCCTATACCCAGCTCAGGCACGTATCTCTCTTTCTGGCAGGTGCCTGTGAATGTCTCCAGAGCAAGAACAGCGTCTTTTGGGTGCACAGTGACAGGGAACAGAGTCTTTGAGGATGCCTCGTGTCCATTCCACGCTCTCCCACTTATTGGCGCCATAACCAGGGGCAAGTTATTGAACATCCCTAAAGTTCAGTGCCACTAAAGTGCCACTGACTCTCAGCCAGTCCAGGGGAATCTCAAGCTTGCCCAGTGCAGTCACCTCCCACCCATCCCCAAGGGCAGTGTGAAATGCTTCCCCATCACTACTCCATTAGGTGTCTAGGGCCACACTCCCCTTTTCTCAAGATTATAGGTGTCCTGGGGCATTGTGAGTATATAGGGTATCAGACAGGGACCGGGCAGGGTTGGCAGCATGTAGAGAAGTTGCTTCTGCTGGGCAGTCAGTGGCTAATGCAGAAGAGTTGGGGTAATGCCACGGTGCTGACAGGGTGGTGGCTGGTGGGTGGCCCTCCTTGTTGGAATGAAGGAGGGGGCCTGCACCAGCGCCTGCTCCTGGCAAGCATCCTTTACTGCACTTACCCAAACAGCGGGAAGATTTCTCCCCTGCCTCATTATCACACTCCCTTGATTCTAAGATGCCATAAACAGAAGTGGGGACTTCTAAAGAAATATAAAGCAATATGCATTGATGTACCTGTAACTGAACACCTCTCAGTTCTACAAACTCCCACCTCGAGGTCTTAGCCTCGAATGTTCTTTCCCTTCACCTCACTTTGCCTGTGGATGCTTACCCCCAACCCCAGCTTCAGGCTGCAGATTAAAACTATTTCTCCCATGAACCCCAGGACTTGGCCAGGTGCCCCATCTTAGACTCCCGTGTCATCCTGCACATCCCTCTCAAACCACTCACGTGGTCATCGATTGCATAATATCTGTGTGCCTTAAGAGATTTAAAGTCCTGGGAACACTTGAGCTGTCACATCCTTCACTGTGTCCCCCAGCGCAGAAGATCCTCACTTAGTATTTGTTGGATGAAGAGAGGATAAAGCGGAGAAAGTGAAAGGGAGAAGCGATGTCAGTACTATTGCCAGCAGGAAAGAAGATAAAACCTCTTAGAAATAACCCCACCAATGGATAAGAAAAATTAAAAGTTTGATTTAACAAAAAGAAAGAGCAGATTTACTTGCACCAGTGCCTTATTCCAGAATGCCAGATGATGACAGGAGACCACATACCTTCATGGGAACTAGCTCTAAACCTGGTAGGGGGGAAATGTTTTGCCCAACCCTGGAAAAGTACATTGCATTGCTCTCTTCTCTACTAGATGAAAAGAATCCAATGCTTTCTTAAACACTTGAAACCAAGGAATAAATAAAAGGTAATAAATGCAACTTTGGAAGTAGATGTGGTTTATTTAAAAACTGAGATTACTCTTAAGGCATGGAGCTGTAGTTTGAATGATCTTTATCTGTAATTGTAATACTGTGTTGATAAAAAATAGTTAAGCATTGTGAAAAATTAATCTGCCTGTGACCATAGTGCATTTAAGATGATTAGAGTTACCCGGAGAGCTTTAGGCAGGGAATCGGCAGCTTTTTGCTGTTGACTGCTATAAGTGGCGACAATTTAAGGATTTAGATGCTTTGTTATAGGAGCAGTTGGTGAGAGAGAGAGAGAGAGAGAGAGAGAGAGAGAGAGGGAGGGAGGAGTGAGACAGTTGTAAGGGACTTTGTGTATCTGAGAACGTGTCACTGGGGTGAGGGAAGGAAATTGCTGACTCTGGCTGGCAGAAGGGTCATCTTTAATCCCTTTTCTGAAACCCCATCAGGAAACTGACCTTTCATTCTAGGAAAATACCATAATGCCAAACATAATAATTATTGAGCCCTTACTGTGTACCAGACGTTCTCCTTGGTCTCACTTCTGTCATCACAACTTTTAAGACTGAGCAGAGGTGGGTAGAGTAACTTGCCTAAATTCCTTCCACAGATGGCACGTGGGAGTACTGGATTCTAGTCCTGAGCCCACCGTTAATTACTCTCAACTTTTTCAGTAGACTAAGGACCAAAAAAAAAGGAAGGAGTACTCTGCAAAGCAGTACACAGAAAACAAGGAGCAAAAGAGGCTGTAGCTAGGACTTGCCGAGCGGGGAGAAGGGGGAGGAAGGAGTCCAGGATTCCAACTGGGATTCCAATGCAGGGTTGGACTTTGCAGGCGTCACTGGGACGTTCTCCCACAGACCTACACTGCCGCACAGACCCACAGCATCCTGAGTGCGGGCTTTGTTAGAGACACTTGACATGAATTAGGGAAGGGCAGCAGCACACCAGGATCTGCTTCCTGCCAGTGCTGTTCTCAGCTATTGTGTTTGACTGTCTGCAAGGAGGTGCTGATGTGATGAATCTCTACACATGAAGATAAGTTGCCCATCTCCTATCAGGAGGGGCCACCAACCTAGACTACAGTTGCATTTGCCAGGACACCAGCTGTTGCAGGTAACAAAAGCCAAACTCAAGTTGGCTTAAGCAAAATCAGTAAATTAAAAGAACTTAATTATGTGATTGCTTGGAATGGGTGGAAATTCATTGTCTCATGTAACTGAAAAGTTCAGAGCTATATCTGGCTTCAGGTATAGTTAGATCCAGGGCTCAGCTGAAGTCACCAAGGTTCTCAGTCTCCTGTTTTACTTGTCTTCGTGTTGGCCCTATTATCAAGCTGACCATCTTCATCCAATGCCTCCAGCATTCATCTGACCAGCTTGGCAAACTCAATGGAAAGAAATCCTCTCTTTCCTAAAAGTTTCGGTTCAAAGTCCTGGGGCTTGTTTTCATTGGCATAGCTTAGGTCAGTGCCCATCACTACGGCAGAGGAGAGGAGGACACATCCTGTGCCCAGGGGGTGGAGGGTTAACCCTACATGAAGTACGTGGACTGAAATTGGAGGCAGGGCAGCTCCCTAAAGGAAATGAGTATGGGTAAGTGGGGAGGGGCTCTACTACCCAAAAAAGGGGATGTGTTGTCCATTTTTTCAGCCCAGCTGGAGTTAGAATTGGTCTGAATCATTTCAGCAAAGTTGCTAACCTCTTTGTACCTCTGATTATTGGCTTGTGAAATAAGCAGATTGGGTTCAATGATCCACTCCACTTTCTAGCTCTAAAATGTGCACATCTACCCATCCACGCTACGGCCAGTGGACTATACTAGAATCAGAGCTCATTATTAACATTCTCAACAAGTGGATTGGTTATTATTTGAGGCCTAATTGTGTTGTAAAGCTGCAAGGAGCAGCCTGAAAAACTTCCCAACACTGTTGGTCAGGATCTCAGAAAAGCCCGGAACTGGCTTTGAAGGGGCACAACTCCATGGTGTCTATCACAGATAGATGCATCTTGGATTCTGGATGGAAATTTTCTTTTGCCTGCAAATTTCCTAAAAACTGGGCCCGCACCAAGCTCATCTGGTGTACTACGCTCTGGGCAGAAGTAATTATTTTTACGAGGCATTATTCATGTCTAGTCTACCTGAGGGCCACCCCAAATAATGTTTCTCTAGCTATTAAAGGCTTTATCAGGCATGCAGAGTCTCTAGTAGTTTCCTTTAGGGGAAAAGAAAAAGATTCCTCTTGAAGTCTACCACCTCCAACGGCAATTTGCTGCACATTTCAGGGCCATGCTAAGTGGTTGGCACCTGAAAAAAGGGCAAAGTCTTTTTCTTTCAAGTGCAGCCGGAAAACGGGAGTCATAAGTGAAAGTACGGAACCGGGAGAAGTATTTCCATGCGGCCGAGGTAGCTTTCTTGTTTTGTTCTGAGCTGGCAAATTTCAACATGCTCAAGCAATGTTTTGTCAAATTTCTTAAATGCTGAATGTGGCACCGGCCCAAATGAATGTAGATGTTATTTTAGTTCTAGGAGAGATTTATTTTAATGTACAGATGCAGCCACTACAAAGGCCCCTTTTAATCCGCTGAGGGCCGTGCTCCTTGCTTTTACTCTCTCCCGCTCCTCACTTTAAGGAACCTGCGTATGCTGTGAAATTGCAGAGTGCTCCCTCCCTCCCTCTTCCTCTCCCAAAGCAGTGACATAAGTGCTGACAACAATTATAATTAAGATGCTTTGTGCAAGAAAAAGCAGTTTGCAGGGCTTTGTACCCTTTCCCAGCCTGCCCGCAATTCAAAGACAGTGCTGCTTGATAAAAGAAAACGCGCCACCGGCAGAGCAGACCTGAAAAGATCCAGGCTCCATCAGGGCAGCCCCAAGAAAGGCATTTCCTCATCCAGGACCGGGGTTCTCTGCAGCACAGAAGGAGCTGTTCCTTTACTGCTCGGCTCTGAGATGGGAAACCCATCAGTTGAGCTGAGCCTCAGATACCAATATCTTGCACCTTGATCGGGGCCAAAATAAACGGGAAGGGAAGCGCAGAGGAAGCATGGTGACATGTGAGGCTTGGCCGAGCCAAGTCCATGCTTTCAAGGCAAGACGAGGGAGCGGAGCCACGGCAAAACGGGGGCGTGTAGAAACGGGAGGGTACTCACTGCACTCAGCGGCGGAGGAGAAGCTGAGGCCGGGGCAGTTCTCAGTCCCATCCCGCCAAAGACCCTTTTTAACAAGTAATTGTTTGTGCCATCCCCTTTACTATCTCAAAATGAAATTCATAGAAAATATAACCTGTTTCCTTATATGATGGCAACAAACAAAACAAACAAACAAAAAACAACCTCCATAGAGTGCTCCAACTGTAATATCAAGAAATAGTTCCTAGTAGCTTATAATGGGATAACGTATTTTAGCATGCAAGCATTTTGGCACAACTTCAAGAAAAGACAGAAGAAAGCAGCCAGAAGCTTGCACTTCACTTCTTTGGTGCAGAATCTCTGTAAATGCAGTGGCCACTGTAGGGACATCTCACCCACAAACTCTGCTGTCTTGATGATGGGATTCTCTGAAATAGCAGACAACACAAAGTATACTCATCTCTCTCTTTCACAGGACTGTAGTGACCTTTCTAGAAAATTCCATGTGCAAGATACACTTTTATTTAGATGTAAAACAGAGTTCGGTGCAAGGCGCAGGTATGGGTCATGCTTTCCAAGCACATGGATACCAGGCAGAGCATTGGAAGCAATGAGGAACATGGAACCGTTCTTTCTGGGGTACTGTTCCGTGAATTGTAGGACTTCTATTATTGCCACAATCAAAACATCACTAGAAACTTCCAAAACAGCCCCCTAGGGGGTGATACAGCCCCACCAAGAACCACAGCAAGGCCTGGGAGACAAAGGGCAGCGGTCTCTGTCAGGCCTACAGGCTCAGTCCCCAGCCCCACCGCGTCCCAGCAGCTGCACGGCCCTGGTTAAGTCTCTGCCCTGCGCCTTTTGTTTAAGTTGGAGAGAACGTCCCCCTCGCAGGACTGCTGAAGGGTTGCGTGGGATAATGCAGATCAGGTGCCTGGCCTGCAGTGGGCCCTCAGTTCATGCTATCCTCTATGTCATTAGGGCCAGCTCTGTTCATAAACTGCCTCCTCTGCCCCTGTGTCCTGGACCATTGCCTTCCGTATGTAACCTGCCTGCTTGGCGACAAAGGCTGTTGTCTCTGTGCTCCGCAGTGCCCCATGTGCACAGGCTTCCTGGAAACCAAGCCCCCAAGGGCAGGGGCCCTCCTGGGCTGCTGCCTGGTTTTCCAGGAGCCTCCTGATTGTCTCTTACTTCAGAGCAAGGCAGCAAACATGAGGGTCCTAAAGGCTTTGAAATGTATCTTGAGCTTCTTTCTGGCCTCTTGGAAACTGATCAATCCACAGATGTTGGAAAGAAAAAGTAAAACATAAAGCAAAAACTCGTGAGAAAATATGTGGACTTCCCAACCTCATATTAAGCAGCTGGGGTGTCAGTCTTTTCTAAAAGGGCAGGGTCATTAGATATACAATCTTTTTAAGTAATTTTAGGTGATGCACTTTGATTCATTCATTTTAGACATTTGTTTTCTACTTCTGCTTTGAAGTCAGAAAGATCTGGGTTCAAATTCTGGTGCCCTCACAGTCCCTCCCAGATGAGAAATATCTATCATCTGTCCTCCACCTCAGCCACCCAGAAACCTCCCTCCCTCAGCTGCAAAAGAGTGACGATGACACTATCCACCTGTGAGGATTTTTGGACTTTTTAGGCGTGTTTACAAACTGTCAGCAGAGTTGGGCACGTTCTGAGTAGCTGAGATGATATCAGGTCCAGTTTGCCTGCTTTCCAGCACCAAAGAGGAAACCTTTGATGCCTAATGTCCTTGAAGGTGACGTGGAGTCTATAGGCTTTAAAAGAACCTGAGGTCCAGGCCAGTAGATGAAATGAATACAAGTATTTAGTGCACATATCTGTCACTGTGTGTGTGTGACATTTACTGAATATTTACTATATGTCTGGCACTGTGCTAGGCTCATGACATGTATTAGCTCATTTAAGGCTCACAACAAACCTATAAGGTGTGCACAACTCCCGCTCCCATTGTGCAGATGAGGAAACTGACTCTGAAGGCATAGCGCTTGTATAGGAGACAGGCAGCACACAGACCCAAGTTTGTTTGATATTTTCCAATCCGGACATCTGCATAAGGAAATGGATACAGGTGGTAACTAAGAAAAGTGCTAACGTCGTGGAGCCTAATGACACTGTGGAGGCTTCTCAACTGCAGAGGTGGGACTCATGAAATTCCCACCCCTGGTACAGATAGAACTGGGCTAAGATCATGGGACACGGCTGGGGCCCCAGCACATGGTGGTCAGATGACCCATGCTCTGGGGAGACAAAAAGTACCAGTCATTACAATGGGACCCGCAGGGGACCCCATTTTCTCAAAGACACTTCTTGTAATACTTGGACATCCACGATCTTTTATATTTTAAAGATTTTTGTCCATGCCAAAAGGTCCAGATGCCATGGAGCAGGGATGGAGGTAAGGATCCAGCGGTCGTACCTGTTGTGCCCTTTGCCTGTGGACACCCTGAGCAGCCTCGGGGCCCTACCACAGCCACAGCAGTAGGCTGTTTGAATCGCTAATAGGGAGGGGAGTAGCGGTGCTGGAATTCAGGCCCATAGCCCTGGGTTCTCTTCCAGGATCAGCCCTGAGAAAAGGCCTGGCACTTGGAATCTGACTAGACTCTTGAAGCCATCTCCTTTTGTTAAGTGCTCCACTGTTTATGTTCCTGGGTTATGAACAAGCAAGGGCCAAATATTTCAGGCGTGCAATCAACGCAGTTTTATTTGAATTCAACTTAATTTGTATCAGAAGCCTTCATTATCCTGGTGGGTGAGAACTTTCACCGAATTTAGTGTCTCTCTTTGCTGTCCTCCAGGGTTTACCTGAGGCTGGAGGCGGGAGTTGGGGGTGGAGGGAGGCATTTAATCATCTAATCATGCAGGCATTTCCTGAGTCACCCGGTCCCATCTGGTCCTCTGTCATCAGTCCACGCACAGGTCAGTGCCATGGCCTCCTCATTCCAACGGAAGGTCACCTTGGAGTCAGTCGGCAGCTCCCTGGGCCTCTTTCTGACAAGCCTGCACGGGCAAGGAGACTTCTCCAGCTGGCTTGTGTGTCTGTGGCCTCTGAGAGGCTGTCTCCTGTCCTGCAGTAGCAAGGCTGGGCGAGGGGAAGCCCAGTGTCCTGCCACTTTCCAGCACTGGTAAGAGGGCGGACTCTACCAGGAGAGTGTGGAGGGGAATTCTCCCCTCTGCTCCGGGCATCCCCACCCCGACCTGGGGATCAGCCTTGGAGGACGGCAGACACCTGCAGGGACAGGTGGCACAGGTCTTGTCCTCAGGGTCCACCAGCCCTTGGCTCCTCCCGTCTAAGCCCAGGTCCCCTTTCCCGAGCAGCGTGTGGGGCTGGAGGCAGGGTGCAGAGAAGATGGCTGGCCCAGGCAGTCGCCCTGTTTGCCTTCCTGCCCTGAGATTGCTGCGGGGCTCAGCTTTTAAGACTCAAAAATCCAGAACTCACTCCTTTTATTCTCTGGATTCCTTTGTGTCCTCCATTCCCTGAGGCCTCACGCAGGGCAGGGCCTGCTTTAGCGGGGGAGTGGAGAAGAGCCAATGGGTGCCAGGAAACCAAACAGGAGAACATTGGTAACAACTGTGTCTCAACCTGTGAGCCCTCAGAGCGAGCAGGAGAGGCGACTGATGAACTGCCCGGTGTCTGAAATGCAGTGTGTTTGCTTGTCTATGTATTCAGTCGGCTTATACTGAATGCCCGCTGGGCCCCAGCTGTGCCTAGGGAACGGTCGGGGTGGAGAGAAGACTCCCCCTTCGCCCTCTGAAGGTTCGCTGAGAAGTCAACTGACAAAAGGCAGATTGCTAGGAGAAAGGCCATGCAAAATCCATTGCAACATGCACAGCACAGGGAGATCGCAGGAGGATGATTACCCAACAGCCCAGTGCGGTGCAGAAGCTTGTATATGGTATACACCTTTTTCCTAGGGGAGGAGGGAGATGGGGAGCTGGGGGCGGGGGGAGGCAGACACTGGGGAAGGTGGGGGCAGAGCTGACAGGAACAAAGGCTGCCTTTACCTGCACACAGGTAAAGTCCCTGTATTCTCTCGGAGCAGCCCTAAGAAGCGTAGATGAAAAGTCCGCCTGGGTGTGCGGAGGACTCCCAGTCTCTGCCTTCCCTGGTGGTCCATCTTTCCTGGTTATTGGATGACATTCCCCAGGAAGGGGATTCAGACAATTGCTTGTCTTTTGGAAAGAAGCTCTCTTGGTCAGACAAGGAAATTCCAGAGACAGTCCCTCCCCACACTTGGGGTGAAGGGGACAAGACTAGGTTGGAGGATTCTGAGGCCTCTCAGCACGTGAAAGTGCCGGTGTTTGGGGTATCCGTTTTTGAGCTCAAACAGAATCTTGGTGGCATGGAGGTGACAGCCTAGCTCACCACGGAGGCCTCTGCCTACAGAGGTGGCTCTTGGGCATGGGCCCCGCTGAGAAGGATTTCTGCCAAATCAGAAAAGGGCATGCCTGCCCCGCCCCACACCCTCAGGAGATCTGACCAGCTTAGCTTGTTCAGGAACCCAGACGAGAGACTCCGGGAGCAATCACTTAGCAACAGAAAATGGCTTTTCCATCTTCAACATCTGCCTGATTATAGGGCAAAACTGAAATTCTTCACTCCAGGGCTGATTCCCAATATTATAAGGTCCTGAGATTCCAAGAGGTTGGAGGAAAAAAAAATGCTTGGTTATTGCAGAGTGCTGTCTGCCTCTCTCATTAATGCTCCCCAGTTTCCTTCTTCCTCCCTACTCAGAATCACCTTGTGTGCAGTTGTGCTGGGGAGGATCTGCCTTGGGCCAGGTCTTCTACAGCCCTTCACATCTGCCACCCAGGTGTTTGACTTCGGAACAGTATCGCCATGGCCGGAGGAAACCAGGCCCAACGGCAGCTGGATTTGCCTTTCCCGGCTGTCTTGCGGCACGAGCACACTCGTGAGCACACTGTCTCCCCTTGGCTGTTTCTGGCGTGGTCATCCTTTCCATGTTAAATGAAATGGAGGTTTTGGATAAAGACAGGTAGTGATGGTCCTATTGAACCACCATCAAGAGGACAATTTTGCTGTGATGAGCTATCCCCAGAGTGATCACCAGTTTTTGTTTAAACCTCCTAGTCCCTGTCTCGTAAAGGCCAGGAAAGTCCAGCTTCCTCACTCACATCTGCCACAGTGGTGGTCTGGGCCTTCCCAGTGTCTCCAGACTCAGTGCCTGCTTGGGATTTCGCACGAAGCTTGAAGTGCTCTCTCCACCTTCCCTCTCCACCTGGCCACGGGTCCTTGCAAATTCTTACTCATCCAACAGATCCTGCCTCATTAGTGATGAGTTCTCTATCTCTACCTCCAGATTAGTTCATTAGTTCTCAAAGTAATCTTAAAATAGTGGCCTAATCACCTAAGTCAATCAGTCATCATTGTCTGGGAAAGACAGAACCAATTTGAATATTCAGATGCAGTAATTGGTACAAATATTCTGGAATGTTTAGGTAGAGAATGGCAGGTGACTTACTCTGATATCTCCAGCCTGCATGTTGTCTGACAGGGGAAAACACTGAGAACATGCTAGAACTCACAGTTGTGGGAGCCTGTTTGGCTTTGCTGTGTGAATTGAAAACAAGGACAAAGGTAACTTCTTCTTAGGAGATTTTAGGCCTATAACTTCTATAATCCTTGCTTTTCTCAGATATCAAGTTTTCAGGGTGTTATGAGCATTGGCAATACAGTATCTAAAGCTTCTAGCAGTTACCTGGCACATAATAGGAGGCTAAATAAATGGTATTAATTACTATTATCACTACTGCTACTACTGCTATGTGATATAATTCCCATGGCCCAATTTGTAAAATAATTTTCATCATGGAACATGCCTTATGTAATTTAGAGGCATGTCTGGTGAGCAGGGAAATATGTTTCATGAAATAACTTATTTGGAAGAAAAAGCATGTTGAAATTTGCCAAACTAAAATGACAGAGCCCATAGTCCCAGCTACTCAGGAGGCTGAGGCAGGAAGATGTCTTGAGGGTAGGAGTTCAAGACCAGCCTGGGCAATATAGTGAGACCCTGTCTCTTAAAAAATTTTTAAAACATTTAAAATAAAATGACAGAGCCTTGAAGTTTGGTGTGTGTGTTGGGAGAGGGCTGTATCTGGCCAGATGCAGATGAAACTGGTATGCCTATGGAAAAACTAAGGGGTTTCAGGCTTCACCCAGGCAGGAGGGGTTAGAAGCAAGATCACACCTCTCCTTTCCAGTGCCCTTTGCTCGGTGCAAGTCTGTGTCTCACCTGGTGGGGTGAATGTTTCCAACTCCTACCCAGTCCTTCTTACACAAACCGTGTGGCCCACCAACTTCACCTGTAGGTGTTTCCAAAGCACAGATCTGCTCCCATCTCACATCCTTTCCTCCCTGATGAGAACCTTTTCTATCCTGAGTCCAAACCACCTGGATGGCAAAGGCAGGTCTCCTGAGAGAGAAAGCTATCTGAGAATCATTGACATGGCCATCAACATAGCATCCAACCACCCCGTTATTCATTTAGTGTGTATTCACAAGGGCCTGCCTACGCTGGGTGTTCCTCTAAGCACAGGGAATAGAGCAGTGGACAAACAGTCCCAAACTCCAGTTGGACAGGGATGAAGTACAATAAATAAATAGTGCATCATATAATGTAATGTCAAATATTGACAAATGCCATGAAGAAAAATGAAGCAGGATTAACTGTTGACAAGAAGACCGTGAGAATGTTCAGTAGATAAAGCAAAGTCAGGCTGGTTTCCTTCTGTGGTAGGGAGAACGGTGGCCGCCTTGACAGTCTCAGTAGAGTCTCAGAAAGAGGAGGCCGGGGTGGATATTTACGAGGGGGTTTTGGGATCTGGGTGGGTCTTCCAGTGTGGAGATCTGGTTGGAATTGGGCTACATTAAGGTTGGTGGACCTCTCTTGACTCTCGTAAAGCAATAGCTGTCTGATAAGTACGCAGTTTCCCTGGTTGAGCCATATTGTCCTGAAAAGTGGGGTGCTTTGATCAGCCTGTTGTTCAGAAAAAATTGACTTTGGGCAAGTTTCTCAAGCAAATCATGAAATATTTTTTGCCTGTTTATCTTTCTGGGCAAGAATTTTTCTGGAACAAATAGCAAAGTCACGAAAGTCATGTTGATGGAGCTGTCTTGGTCCCCAGTCCTGATGGCTAAGCTGCAGGACGCAAATTGTCTCAACCCTCGCAGGGCTAAGTGTGCCGCAGAGGTCACCCCAGGTCATTGCGGGAGGATATGCGATATGACCCTCAGCCTAGGGTTCCCAGATTCAGCAAATCAAAAATATTTTATCTGGCAGTGCTATCAAAGTGCTGTAATTTTTTTTGAATGAACTATCTTAATACATATTAAGTCTCATGTTCCCACAGGCACCAGATGGGCTGAGCTGAGCTCTGCAGCTCCCTGGATACCTGGCATAGGGTGGTGTCCAGCTCACCACAGTGCCCACCCAGCCCCGGAGGGAATTTGAGTTTGAGAGCTCTGAAGGGGACTCGGGATCCCTCCAGTGACCTGGGTGTGCTTGGACAAGTCCCTCCCCTTCCCCGTGCCCTGTAACGTGAGCCTGAGAATCAGAGGATTTGGAGGCATCCCTCCAGCTCTGTGGGCAGCCCACGTGGATATTTTAGTGCTATTTTGTATTAAATACAGTCATAAACATCCAACTCAGAGATGTTTGGCAAATACATGTGGCCGTTCTAGTATGAGTTTTGAAATGTTTAGAAATTTGACCCCCAATTTTGTTATAGTCTCTTTGGTAACTGTTACAAGGTGGTGACCTAATAAGAAATTATTAACTAGGGAGCTATAATTTGGAGCTTATGATTTTCTTAACGGACATTGATTTGTGCGGCCCTGATTAAAATACAATGAAGCCCTAGGCTTGAATGTTTTATTCTGAAAGGTTGAAAGGGTGGGAATTGACTCTAAAAATGTATTGGCTAAAAAATTTTATTGAAATAATATTATTTGAAGAGTTTTGTGAGCATAAAATGATCTGACAAAAACTATTTGATGCTCGCTCCAGCGGCCTCAGAAAGCTGAGGGAGTATAGGTTTCTCCAGATGAAATCTGGAAAAATGCTTCCAGATTACCTCAGGGGTGAAATGAAAATTATTATTCCATTCCACAGCCCTGCTAATTCTTTTCAGCATTGATCCAGTCAAGTAATTAGAACCCAAATGGAGGAAACGTTTATAATCGTCATTTATTACACTTTACCAAAGGTGACTGTTCCCAAGACGCTCTGACAGGACAAAAACAAAGTGCCTGTGGAAGAAATGTGTGGGCAGATGGATTAGGCTTCCCACACACCTTCCCAGAAGCCAGTCACAGACAGCAGGAGGGACGGTTTTAGATTAAAATGGGCCTCCACAGCTATGAGTCTTCAAAGAAAATCCTCTGCCGGGGCCTTGTCAATCGCGTGGTACTGTGAGCCTTGTTTCTCCTCCCTCTGTCTCACCACAGACATATATTATGTGGCTCTTTGTTATTTAAAGCGTATATAAGAACGATCATGCCGCCCCCATACCACAGGGACTACTTCAGACGCAAAACATGCAGTCATTTAGGGGGTTGCGTTTAAAATACCTCCTCCCCTCTTATCCTTGTATTTCTTTATTCAGAGTAGGCTAAAATATGAGGTGTGTCTGCTGCTGTGAGAATTTTTTTAAAAATAATTTCTGAAATAATACCATAGCTTGGAGATTAATGTTCGGGCTTTACCAAGATTATAGCAAACACATATTGCTTTGATCTAAATACTTTTCCAAAGGTTGTTGCTGATTGTTCTCCCTTGCCTATAATCTTTTAAGAAAGCTTTTGAATTTGCCAGCCTGACACCCAGAGGGACATGAGTGCAGCTGCCTTTCCTTCCTTCTCATCTTCCCCGGGATACTCTGTTCTCAGTTTCACCCAAATTAGTCCCAGGATTTCAGTTGTCTCTTTTGTCCAACATTCCATCATGCAATTCATTAAAATCTTCACATGAAATATTTAACAGATGAGTTATGTCATAATTCATATTACGGCTTTAAATTGTTATTCATGTGGTAAGTCACTTATCCTGGACGTTAGCAGGCCTCTGGAATGGGCTCACATTGGACGCAAGGAAGGTTAGAGTTCTTTTCTTCAGTGCTCCAGAACAGTGGCCTTCTTCCAAGCCCCGCGTTAATCATGAAACATTCCAAAAAAGTGACATCCAGATTCATTGTTAGTCCTATTTGCAATTAACTATTTTGAAAACAAACAGGAGAAAACGTTTAAACAAATGTGGCTTGGCTAACAGCTATTACGGTTGACGGTTAATGAAGGCAAGTTGGAATCCAAATGTGCCAGGTCTTGTTACCGTCACTGCCAGCGATCTTTGCCATGGTGCACAAAGAAATAAAAATTCAGGGGCGCCGTCAAAGGGGCACTTACACTGATGAGAGATATTAACCCAGCCAGGTAAAAATAGACCCTGCCCTCATTGAGAACCATGACCAGGAAGGAGGCTAATTTTCTGGATAAGAAAATCTAGGTGAGCACTTATTTTCAAAATCTGGGTGTTAAGAAAAGTTGTTCTACTTCTACAAGATGAAATACATGGGAAATCCTTAGTAGGTGTTTTATTCATTACTAACTTATTATAGTTTTATTTTTTCTAATAAAGGTAAAGTTTTCTACCATATCTCTACCCATGGTTTGGAATCCATTAGAAAAAAATCTCTCCTGCTTGTGGGCCGAGTAGTGCAGAGCGTCTCTGGGATCCGACTCTCTGCCTGTGCTCCAGAACAAAATGACAATTGTCTCCATCCTTCCAGCAGTCGCCAGGGCTCTGAACAGAATTTCAGTCTCAACATATTGGCATAAAAAATGTATTGGCCACGGAACATAAGAATAAATAATAAAAAGGTCTAGGAGCAAATCACAGCACCCATGTTGACAACACCATCAACTTGTCAGAGTGTTTCAATACCCATGATTTATTTAGTCTCATTTATTTCTGTCCCACAAAAATTCTTTTCAGAGGCTGTGTGGCCAGGTAGCCTGGTTGATGTGCACATGGAGCTGATGGCCCCAGTGTTGGGGACAGTAATCATTTTGGATTCTGCACCCTGACCTGTCTTGCCTTGTCCTGAGTATTCACAAATGATCACAATTCCAGAGAGGGATGAATAACAGAATATCTGAGTCCACTTTCTGTTGCTTATAACAGAATACTTGAAACTGGGTAATTTATAAAGAAAAGGAATTTATTTCTTATAGGTTCTTCTCAGAGGTGAAGTCCAAGGTGCAGAACCACATCTGGTGAGGACCCTCTTGCTGATAGGGACTTTCTGCAGAGTCCTAAGGCAGCACAGGGCATCACATGGCAAGGGGGCTAGCTCAGATCTCTCTTCCTCTTCTTATAAAGCTACAGTGCCACTCCCATGATAACCCATTAATCCGTGAATTGATTAATCAATTCATGAGGGCTCGTGAGCCCAATCACCTCTTAAAGGCCCCACCTCTCAACACTAGCACATTGGGGATTAAGTTTCAACATGAGTTTTGGAGAGGACAGACATTTAAACCTTAGCATGGGGTTTGAATAGCGGAGTACACCTTTTATCTATCGTGGTAGGAAAAGATCCATTCTCCGTGAGCTTGTGCAGCTGATGTCATGATTTTATAAAGCATGTACTCCCTGATATCATACCCTACAGAACATCGCTAGCAGTGGACAGTTTGGATTTGTCATGGTTGCATTTTCTACTCAGTCTCGGCATATTGGCATGAAAAGTGTATTGTTCATGAAACATAAGAATAAATACTAAAAAGGTCTAGAAGCAAATCATAACATGAATGTTGACAACACCATCGACTCATTAGAGTGTTCCAATACCCATGATTTTATTTAGTTTTGTTTATTTCTGTCCTACAAAAATTCTGTTCAGAAGCAAGAGCCAGTGTAACTCTCTGGGTGGAGACAGAGAGGTAAAGTGACATACCTAAGGATACACAGCAGTGGTCTTTAAAAGACAGGGTTCACAAGAAATTCTCCTGGCAAAATGTTTCCAGGTTAGAATTCACTGATGTTGGCAGGATTGTTTTTGTGTCTTCTGGGTGAGTTCTCCATGTGGCTGTGAATATATTGTGTCACTGGAGGACCGTGCAGGTGGAAGTAGGGGTGTTTTGGTGAGCTTGGGTGCCAGGCATGGTGAGTGCTATTTCACAAACCGAATTTCTGCTTCTAGGGGTATGTTGCAAGTTGAGGTAAAGCCCACAGAAAATTATCTCTAAACAAATACAATATGAAGCGTTATTGTATTTCTAATTTTACATGTAACATTGTTATTTCGTGAGTTTCGGATTACACTTGAATGCATGTCTATTAACGTGATATGTGATGCATACATGCATGCACGATTTCATCTTGAATGCATCTGAATATAATAGCACTGGAAATGTGATTTGTATGCTCAAATTTTATAAAGCAAAATAAATAAATCTTGGGGGTGGTAGCCACATCAAGCCCATTGCATCGATTTCTTTGGGGTTCTCTCAAACTAATTACCCACTTCCCCTTGCAAATCCAGGTCATCTCTGCTGGCAGTCCTATCTGATCTAAGCCCTCCATACCCAAGTCATCATTTCTTCCACCTCCAGGGCACTCCCTGGAATGTGCAGGTGTGTGGAGAACTTTACCTTCAATCCTGAGGAGTGCCAGTGTCTAGTTCTTCTCTGTTATCCTTCCTGTGGTCATTGATCACTGTCCAATAGAATTCTGCAATGATGGGGATGTTCTAGATCTGCATGGTCCAGAACAGTAGCCACTAGTCCTGTGTGGCTATTGAGCAATTGAAACATGGCTAGTGTAACTAAGGAACTAAATTATGAATTTTATTTAATTTTAATTAATTTTAATTTAAACAGCCACTTGTAGCTAATGACCCCTGATATGGACAGCACAGGAACGGAGCATTTGAGGTCAGCTTCCTATTCCTAGATTCAAGTGCACTAATCACTGACATTCGGCCAATCAGGTGGTCTGTGTGTTTTGGTGCTAGACGACGCCCTGTGCTTGTCTCTGTCAGCCCTGAGACTGCTGAAGTGTGAATCTCTCTTCAGCGATTTGACTGCGTCCCCACAGCCCCAACCCTGGCTGTTGAATCCCCCACATTTTTATCTCAATGCACCCACCACCTAGCATGCACTAGGTTTCTGATAAACATGGGAGGAAGGAATGGAGGAAGGGAGGGGAAAAAGTAGGTAGGAAGGAAGTTAGAAAGGCAAGAAAAGAGGAAGTCTGGAAGGAAGGTACTTTACTGAGGGCCTGTGATCTGTATGACTAAGCTGAATATCTGTGCTCAGGCCGTCTTACAGTATTAAGATGAGTTGCAAGACCAGTCACAGGGATAATTCAAACCAAAAGAGATGTCAGTGCTTGAGATGCCTTAGTATGTCATGGGAAAGGGTTCTGGGCTCTTTGGGATGGCAATTCTCGTAGCAATAATTTTGCTGTTTTGTTGGTTTCCAAAGCACAGCCCAGTATCTTAGGGTCACTGTCCTGGGAGACTTGCCTGATACTGGTATATTGGGAAGAATCCTATAGAATAATTTTTTCTGCATCTGCTCTGCTCCTGGGAGGTAAGTAAGGTACCGTCAGATGCTGTTATGTAAAAGGAACTCTGCCTCTATCTGTGTGATGAAGATTCCTAGCAGGAAGCCTTGGGAACATTTGCAGTCAAGTGAGGAGCACCATGAACTCCAGCGGAGATATGCTGATGATTTTCTGGACTGTCTAAAAAATTTAAAACCCCAGGAATGGTGTTTTTATTTTCTGCACTCTCCTTGGGCTTTGGGTTACACTAAAGAATTTTCTGTCTTTGTTTTCTTTATTAAATTAGAGAGGCTGACTTGAATCAGAATATACTGTTATGGCTTGAAATGTTGAAAGAACGAAATAGATGGGCTTGACAAATATCTCAGGTTGTTACGCAGAGGCCAAGGGGAGAGGGTGAAACTTGCCAAAGTAGCAATGTTTTCTCTGATATAGGTTGAAAGAAGACAAAACTTGTAAAACAAAGAAAAAGAGTGAAAAGAAGGTACATTTCTGTTTGTGGCAGGTCATATTTCTTTTCTTTAATAGAGCTGGCCATAGGATGCTCTTAAGCATTTTTGTATATTTGCTTGTTTACTATGTGAGGGGGACATTTTTTGTGCTTATTTTTTTGTTGTTGTTCTCTTGGCTTTTGCACTTTAAATGATTTTTATGCTTAAGAAATAATTAGGCCGATCCCCAAGGGACTGTGTGTCTTCCATTGCCCAGGCCCTTGCCCTAGCACTTCCCTTGCAGGCTTCCACGGTGAACTGTCTAAAATATAAATCTGACCCTGCCACTTCTTAAAGATCGTTAATGGCACCTACAGCATGTGTCAGCATACCTTTTCTGTAAAGGACCAGAGAGTTAAATAACTGAGGCTTTGTGGGCCCTGCAGTCTCTGTTGCAACTACTCAACTCTGCCTCCGGAGCCATGGACGATATGCAAACAAATGAGTGTGGCTGCCTTCCAGTAAAAGTTTACTTACAAGAAGAGGCTGGATTCAGCCCCTGGGCCAATCCCTGGCCGATCCGGTACTCTTCAGATGCCTTGGCCTGACATTTAAGACTGTTTGCCATTTGACCTCAGCTTGCACAACCAGACGCCCATTCCCATTCTTCTCAAGGCTCAGAACGCATGATGGCCTTTAAATAGCCACCCACCCACCCCGCCCGTTCCGTGTGCCGTTGCCTCCGCGAGGATCGCCATCTTCTCTCGTTCTTACTTTCATATGCGCCGGGTCTCCATGCCTCGCCTTACACAAAGCTCTCGCCAGCACCCCAGGCCAAGTCAGCCCCATACTCTGTACTCCACAGCTCTTTGTTTATTCCTCTGATGCAGCTTTACCATGGGGTTACCCCTCAACTAGACGCTGAGGGAGCTGAGGCATCACCCCCCTTGGTACCCAGTGTAGAGCTTGGCAGAGGGAAGGCTGCTGAACAAGTGCTCAGGAAGTTGACCCACCAATGGGGTTGTGGGTCTCTTAATCATAGAAGAGTATGTTGACTTGTAGGTGAAAATACTGAAAATCCAGTTAAGCCACAGGAAGCAGGGGCCAGTGTTGCTGGAGGGGCCGGGGGCAGCCAGCAGGAGCGCAGCTGGGGCAGATCCGAGCAGACCAGTTGCAGCCAGGATAATCTGGAGCCTGGACAGCAACCTCGTGGCTCAGACGGAGGCTTGAGTGAGGAGCGAGGGAAGCAGTGTCTAGTTTAGGGCATCAGGACCAGGGTGAGGATGCAGCCTGCTGGAGGGAGATCAGAGAGAAGCATCCACATGATTAATGGGATGGAGGGACTGACTCATGAGGAAAGATTAAAGCGCTCTGAGGAGCTGGGGTGCAGGATCGACAGGGCGGATGATAGCAGGCTCCAAATATGTGAGACGGATAAACACCCAGGAGGGAGCAGCTAGCTTCATTAGGGAGGTGAAGACGGGGGCTCCATCAGAGAACGGGAGGGGGCTCAAAAAGAGCGCAGGTGGCGGATGGAGGAACTTAAGAGATGACAGGTGGGCCAGAGGTGGCTCTGGCTGTTGGAAGGAGGAGCCCCATGGAAAGACTGCCGTGGAGTGACTCTTTCAGGGAACCCTCATGCTTTACCCTGTGGGGCCTCGCAGCTTGCTGTGGCTGGTGACCTTGGCCCTGAGATGTGGCCTGGTGGGGGTCGATGCAGGAGGGGAGCTGTAAAGAGACACAGAGGAAGACGCATGAACACATTCCCCACCCTCCTCTTTGATACCGGTTATTGGATGTCACAACAGTTTTGAGGCCCCTGCTCTGAAGTCAGTCTTCAGCCAGTCCCTGCCTGTCGTTGGTGAAACCAGAGATACTTGTTCCAAACCCATTCTTTAGTGCAGGGCAAGCCCTCACCTCTGCCTACTGGTGGATCTGAGCAAAATCCAGCAGCCTGCACTCTGGTGTGCACCCCGCAGACTGGCCTGTCAGGCATTTGGAAGACGAGATTTATTTGAAATGCAGTAACAACCTTCAGACTCCAAAATCAGCTCCCTTCAGGTCTCCGAAATTCTCCAAGGCTGGGAAGAGCAGCTTATGTTAGTCTGGCCAAGGGTCCCACATTGTAGTAGCCCTCGATAGCCAATTTACCAAGATACAGAGCAACCATCCTCAACCCTGGCCGCACATTAGAATCACCTGGGGTGCTTTTTAAAAATACCCATGCCTAGACCCTTACCCCTAGAAATTCTGATTTAAATCTTCTTGGCAGGGAAGGGGGAGGCACTCAGGCATCAATATTTTTTGTTAAAGTTTTCAGTTGGTTCTAATGAGTTAACAACCATCCCTGCAGAACCCTTTATTTAAGTGTGACTATAATTCATATAGATGTTGCTCTTCCACATTTCTCTCTCCTTGCTGATTATATCACTTGAAAGGTTAAAAAAAGAAAGCAAGCATTGACTGATGGCTCATCTGTGTATTCAACACCTTGCCTGGGGCAGGGGTCCAGCAGGAAGCAAGAACAGGTCCCTGCTCTTGGGGACTTTATGGCCCAGAGGACAGAGGACCCTTGCGGCAGAGCAGGATGGGCTCACAGTGCTGAAATGGTGCCTTTCGGAGACTATTCACATTCTGCATATTGCAGCCGTGCTCAGCTCTAGTCCTATCCTAAAGTCTGAAATTCTAAGTCCAGAGACAGATGGCAAGTTTTTCCAAATACAGACACCCAGGTAACCTTTACTCTCAGAGCTTGCTTCAAAATTTTTTTTAGGAAGTAGAAATGCACTTGATAGTTATAAGGGTAATAGCCCAAGACCTTTATGAATCTCCAACTTCCTGAAACCAGCACAGTAATGATTACCTAAATGTGGGGTCAGAAATGGTGATGTGCAAAAATTTAAGAGTACATAAGTGAGCTTTTTTTCTTGTAATTGTGTATTTCTTTTGATGGGTGTCATAATATTGAGGTCAAAGTTACTATAGGTATTTAAGCAAAAGAAAGAAGTGTGGAGAGATAAGTACCTGCACTGGTGGTTTGCAGATATGGCAAAAGCGGGGAAGTTGTGTTCAACAGGCCGAAGTTTGCAGAACTGTGCTGGGGTAAATGGCATCCCCTGGGGCGGGGCGGGGCGGGGGAGGGGGCCCAGCCTGTCCTGCAGAGTCTTATTCTTTTGAACTTCTCCGAAGGTTCCTCACCATCTGAAATGGTTTCAAGAGTTATATTGTCTTGGCTTCATGGAGAGAAATATGGTGAGCTTGTTCATCTTATAGTTTTGAGGTTCCACCAAATTCCACTTTCCAAAGTTTCAAGTCACTGTCTTAACCTCTTCCCTTTTTATATGTTTCTGTCACTAGTCACTGTTGCTGTAGGAAGCTTTTCATAGACAAAGAATTGTATGATTTTGCCACAGCTCTTAGGCAGAGAAGAACTTTGAGATACGGACTCTCGGGGGCCAGTTAAACTAAGTCCCATCATAGTAAAGTCACTCACTTCCAAATACTAGCCTCATGGCAAGTGCTTTCAAGTTTTATCTCTCAAGAAGCAGAGTACACATTGTCGACGTACAAGTTCAGAAAGCAATAGCTGAAACAAGAACTGAAGAAACAATGATCTTCTGCTTATCCTTTTTTTTTTCATTCCTGTTTTCAGCTTGTGTTGGGGCGGGCTGGGGGACCCAAAAGTACATGAATTTTAGAAACACTGAGTGGCATGTCTCCATGGAGCCATCTGCACTGTGCTCAGTTTGTTCTGTGTCAAGAGTTCTGTGAATACAGGTAAACTTGGAAATTGCTTGCCTGAAAGATAAAATGTTTTAGTTGTATGCTTCACTGTAAATTTTATTTGATATGCTTATATCAGCTTCTCACCATGACAGATAATTTTCAATGATAATCTTAAACAATTGTGTAAAGGGATCTCTAATGCCTTGTTTTATTTATAATTTGTCCCAGCTGTAGGCATTCAGATGAAACTTGAATTTTTCCAAAGGAAGTTCTGGACTGCCAGCAGACAGGTAAGTTATAATCAGCATCTTGAAGCATTAGCGACGCTGTTATTATACAGGTGTTCTGATTTGGGTACCTGGATCCTAAAAGTACCAGATTTCCGATGAATGTTTGTAAAATGAACTGCCGGCTGCTCAGATTACCTTTCATTTTCCTGAAAAATAAAGGGCTGTCAGCATGTTAGATACCATGCTGAGCAAAGAAAGGAATTTGCTCCTAGGAACAGTTTTAATTGCGGAATCCAGATAGTGACCTTTCAGAGGAGTTTTTCTTTTAAATATTGGAGACTTTCATGAGATTTTCATAGTGGCTTTCTCCTGATCTTGTTGTGGTGCCTGCTTATTTGTTGGCGAATCTCTTTATCACAGTTTGGAAGGCCTTTGCATAGCTAGGTTTGTGGAAGCTGGGAGCATTTATCTGTCTTCTTTGGCCAAGGACTCCTCTGGGCTCTTCTGCCTTGGAGAATCTGACAGCCTCTTTCCTTTTGCTGTGCTCCCTGGACTGAGTAATCTCAGTAATATTTGCTCAGTAATTTGGTAGAAATGGCAACTGATACGTTGCCCTCATCTGCCCAATTCTAAATATTAAATGGTTTATCATTTCTTAAATTAAGATACTTTAGGAAACTACAAAGTAAGAACACAGACAGGGTCTTTTTAAAAAACTAATTGAGAATTAATTAATTTAAAATGTAATAATTACATAATTATATTTCTTGTTACCAAAAGACTTGAGATCTTGAAAGGATATCATTAATATTGAATGACAACTTAAATTAAAATAGATGAAAAAGAGCCAGCATCCCCCCAAAATTGTTTTATGTATCTTTTATATTACTATTTGGAGTTAATATTGATTTTAGAGAAGATGGGCAAGACTCATCTTGGAGCATTGTTTTTAGATGAAATTTGGTATTTGCATTACAGGACATGACTTTGATAGTGTGGCCTTGAATAGCTAAGTGGCAGCCACAGCAGACACTGGGATGTCCGAGTGACATAGTAACACGTTTCCTCTTACTTTCTCCCTCGCACAGTGTGCCTCTCTGGATGGCAAATGCTCCATCAGCTGCGATGATGAGGTACGATGGCCTCCTGGTCTTGTTTCTGCCCTGGCCAACCAAGGGGAGATGGCAGATGGTGCTTTCTCATGGAAGCTGCTTTCTGAGAGAGGGAGTACACTGTAAACAAGGCCAGGTCAACACATAGCTCTGGGCCAATCTCCAAAAAAAGAACACTTTATTTGTTTCTTTTTTTCTCCTCCTACCAAACAGATAGTTTATGAGAGCTGGAAATGTGTTTTAACTGTCTCATGGACAGCACCATTGGAATTTTGATATTTTATAGGAAATAATGCAAATTACTACTATTTGAAGCTCACATTACAATTCTCAAAGCTTTTTCCCATGACTCATCTCTCTCCATCCTTGTAACAACTCCGTGAAATAGGTAGAAATTAGTGGTCCATTTTGCAGATAAGAAAACTGAGGACCATGGCACTGGGGAACAAAAAGAAGATCAAAAGGAGGAGAAACAGTAGTAAATTTTGGAGCCAGAAGGACAGCATGAAGCTTGGGAGGGAAGGGACTTCCTGAGCAGAAATGGGCAAACAATAAAATAATTTAAAAAGAAAAAAAGAAAACTGAGGACCAAAGGAAAATTAAGTGACTCGGTTAATTTCCTGTAAAAGCAAGTCAAAAATCTAGAAGGTAAAAACTCTGAAACTCAGAATTTTTCTTTCTAGCATATTGCTTCCTTCCTATGACCTATGACTCCCTTCTCTCTCTCTCTCTCCTTCCCTCTTTCCCCTTCCCTGCCATCCTTGGGAGGAGGAATTTTAATCCTACACATGAACAGTGAAAGAAAAAAACACACTTATACTTACCTCGCAGGGGAGATACCGTGATCACGAAGGTGGTTTTCCCAGGGTGAGACTTATCCATTGCCCTCCGGATGTGCCTATCCCTGTGATTTCCCCAAATGAAAAAGAAAAAAGAAAAAAAACCACACTTTACGGCCCATCTAACTTATGTTTTTATAACACTCAATCCCATGCACCCTCTGCCCCATGTTTTAAAGCAAGTACAGGCATGATAGCCTTTTCACTCCAGCTCATGTAGCCTTTCTTTCTCTGTGTTAGTTAAGCATTAGTCAATACATAAACTAGACCTTATAAATAATCATGTATTCATAGTCCTTCTTGTTACCACAGAGATTTGAGAAATCCTAATCAAACATAATTTCAACCCAGAAAACATATGTCGGAAGTAGATTTTTAAAAAGAGGCAAAGGAAAAGTAAGTATAGAAATATAAAAAGGAGTCTAGGATGAATTTAAAACACAAAATGCTCAGTCCCAGAGGGTCTGGCTGCTAGTTAGGTAAAAAAAAAAAATTAAATTAAATTTAAAAAAAAAAGAAATCGTAATTGTTATATGATTCACAGTACCCAAAGAATAAAATCCAGTTAATCAGGCTTTTAGCAGAAGTCCAACTTTTTCTGATCATCAGCTCAAAAATAATTTTCCCTTAGGAAAAAACACCCTGTGAAATTTTATGATCAACACCCTTTCAGTGAGTTCAGGAATACCATTTATAGGACAGTCAAGTGGGCTTCAAACCTCCCCTCTGTCTTTGAGACATTTATTATCTTGCTGGAGTGCTCAGATCAAGAACAATACAACTCAGTAATGATACTGATTAACCAGTGTCATGAGGCCCTGTGTTAAGCTCTTCAGTGGCACAGTGGGTATAATTACGAATCCCAACTTACAGTTAAAAACTAAGGATGGGGGGTTGGTCAGCTGGCTGATTGTGTAGACGGCTGGTTGGTTGGCTGGTGGGCTGGATGGTAGTTTGGATAGTTGGTTAGTTGATTATTTAATTGGTTGACTCACAGGTTGGTTGAGTGGTGGTTGGCTGGTTGATTAGATCGATGGATAGTTGGTTAAATAATTTGATGAATAAAACCAGAGACAGTAATTTTCCCACAACCCACACTGCTCAGAGCATCCTCATATAAAAACAAATAGAAACGGATCCCTGCCTGGAGTTGAAAATGTCTAGTGTATGTTTGTTGCTCAGTGACTGATTTTACAGGTGGCGTAACATGGTGGTTAAAGGCATAACCTACAGAGTTAGACTGACTAGCTTCAAGTTGACTCTGATAGTAATAAGCTCTGTGACCTTGGGCAAGTTTCTGAACTTTTCTGTGCCTCAGTTTCTATGCAATAGGGACAGAAATGTCCACCGCACAGAGTAACAGTGAAGAATGAGTGAGATAAGGTATGAACAATGCATGACGTGACTCCTGGCAATGGTAAGGACTCAATAAATGTCAGCTATAAACTAAAAAAAACTCTGAGCACTTTTTCTTCCCTTAGACTGGTTTACTTGGATCTAAAACCTTGGACAGCAATGGTATATACACTTTAGGCAACTGACAATTTCCCCTGGGCGTCGGAGCACAGGCTATAATGTCTTCCTCGCTACTAATGATGTTCCTTCAGGAATCATTGGGATAAACCCTCATTCAAATGTCATTTAAAGGTTCACATACTTTGAAAATTAAGCCTCGAATGTGCCCTGATTTCTGAACTTGATCGGATGTTCAAATGTCCTCAGTTTGCACTTTGAAACTTGCATCCATTTTCCTCTTTGGCTCTTAAACCTTGGCTCCAGGCAACCATTTGACATTGTTTTAAATGGAAAAGCCAGTCCTGCCTTCTCACCAAGGCCCCTTTCCATTCTTTCAACAGACTCTTTCCATGTGTCATTCTCTTTTTATAACTTTTAATTAGGCCTGTGAGACCCTGTCCTTCCTCTCCCCCAACTGCCCTTAAATGATCAGATCCCCATTGAAAACAGCTGTGGGGGCTCATTAAGTTCCCATGCTCTGGCTACTCCCAACTAATGACCCGGCCCTACTCCCTCGGACTTCTCAGACACACTTTGCCTTAGATCCACTCCAGCTCCATTGTCTGCCCCGTCAGTGTGCCCGGAGGCCTTGGCAGGAGAGCCTTGGGCTGTGGGTGGGGTCAGTGTGGCTGGATGCCCTCCCATCTTGCACAGGTGGATCTTCAGTTGGCCCATTCAGAGCCTCAGCCATGGACCTGGAGGACCTGGCCGTGGGGCTGACTGAAGACTTCTAAGGAATGCCATTCCACCCAGGGTGACTGTTAATGTCAGAGCCTGCGAAGCAACAATTCATACAGTCACTCATTCCTTCAAGACCCGTCTACTGAGCCCTTCTTAGGTACCTGGTACCTAACTGACCACTGGGGACTAAATGGGAAGCAGCGTCAGAAATGGCCCCTGCCCTCCTGGAGCTTACCGGCTAGCACAGGAGATAGGCTTGTCTGACCACCAACTGTGATAAGTGCTTGGGATAAATTAACATGCAGTGGTCAGGGAAGGCTCCTTTGAGGAGGTAGTGTTTATGTCAGCCGGAGGCGGAGAAGGAGGCAACGTTGAAGACAATGCCTACAGCAAAAGAAGAGCTTTGCAGGCAGAGAACACCACTGCAGAGGCACCGAGGTGGCAAAGGGCTGTTCTAGCCAAAGAAAACGTGGTTGGCATTCAGCACAGAAGGGAGGAAGGCAGGCCATGCCCACCTCTGGCCTCAGTCTGGCCCATGGTGCTAGCGTTTCCTCACTGCGATCCTTCTCTTCCCACTCACCTTTCCAACAGCCAGCATCTCTGATGAGAGCACCCGGAGTCAGCAGAGATAATGGAAGGTGACACGGTGTGTCATACTTGGGCATTTGGAGACGGCGAGAGGGCAGGAGAGGATCGAACTTCATCATCACATCGCTCCCCCTCTCTTGTTCCAGAGGAATAGAGATTAAAAATCTATGACCTCTAAGACTTTGTAAGGCTTTGTGGGTGTTTCCTCAGGAATCTGAAAGACTCCCTTAAATTACAACAGGGCCAGGAGAAGGGCCCTGTCCAAGCAGCCAGGTGTCTCCATGTCTAGCCACCCAGCCAGCGGGTGGGTTTGAGGGTCATCCGTGTAGCTATTGAGGTGAGGTGCACAGGTGACCCCTACCGAGCACGTCTTTCCCAAGTGACCCCTCTGCACTACGTCTTTTAAAAGCCGTTATTTTGATGTGAGAGTCAGCCCATGATGAAAAGAGAGGATGACTGATGTGAAATAAGGATCAGTACGTTCCGTAACTGAAATATCAGGGATCAGATCGTGAGACCTGGAGAAGAGGCGGTGAGGAGTGGTGCCTTTGGGTGCTTGAGATCTGGAGGTCCAGGCCCACGGTCAGACGTAACCACCGCTGTCTGTCTGTCTGTCTCTCTCACACATAACAATTGAAGACAGCAGATAGTACAATAGTAGCCTTCTAAGTTGAATTGTAACAAAAAGCACCAAACAAAAGGCAACAAAACTCACCCAACCTGCCTCCAGGATCTCTTGCTGTGAACTATGTAACAACTCCCCATTCTGAGAAACTGTAAAATTGTAGCATGAGGATATTTATGAAAATGGCACATAGTAGGTGACCAGTAAACATCCGCTGACCAGACAGATGTAAGCACATATTCTTTGAGGACTTACGATGCACTAGTAGCTATGCCCAGGTCTTTACACTCACACACTCTCCCATTTAATCTTCTCAACAATCTTATGGAATAGTTGTTGCTATTTCCATCCTTCAGATAAGAAAACTGAGACTCAGAGTGTTAAAAGAGTTTGTTCAAGGTCACACTGAGATAGCACATGTCAGCATCTCTCCTGCTAAAGCTAGTATCTTAGCCTCCAGGCTAATCCTGCCTTCCAGTTAACACAAGACTGGCCCTATGATTTCTCACTCCCAAGCACCCTTTCCTGCCAGTCTGTGACCACCCAATCTCTGTGGCCTGGGTTTGGCTTTAACTTTAGGTTTCTACCTGCTCTGTCTTTGTGACTTGGAATTGGACCTCTCTGAGCAATATTCATTCATCGAATAGTTGCAGAAAGATGTATTCTTTTAAACATCAATTTCTCTCAGCCTCCCTCTCCACTTTTATCTCTACATTTTCAGAACAACCTTATTACCAGATGTTTCACCAAAGGTGGCTGTGGAGGAGGCACTTATGATATCTGTTGAAACTGAGAGCTCCTGAGTTCTCCAAGCCTTTCAACCTGTTAGTGCACCCTTGGGACAGGGTGGCAGAGAGACATCATCTAAGATGTTGGGCTTAATTTAGGTAGAAAGTAGCATAGTAAAGGAAAGTTGAGAAAATATCTCTGCTATTTTCTTTTGCTGGAAGGGGAGTATGGAGAAGGCAATTGAATATTATTTACTTAAAAGTGACATAGAAAAAAACAGTTGATTAGTCTGGATTCTGGATAATTCTTTCCTGAATGATCCATAAACCCAAAACCTACTCCCTTAACTCTGGTGGGCTTACTCCATTGCACTGCACTTCTCAATAATAATTCAATCCAAGTTGTTGTTGACTGGGAGGTCTGTTTAAGAAGTCATCTGGTCACTACATTTGCCTTTCACTGTTTGCAGGCAGTCAAAGTAACAGTATTGCTTATAATGAAAACCTAATGGCACCTTTGCGAATAAGTGACCCAGAGCTACACCCAAGGACACAGCACCCTGCCTTTGACCTGTGATTTTCTCCATGATTTGTAAATCCCAAGTTGGCAGCGCCTGTTTCTTGCATAATAGGGTGACCAAGCCTTTTTATACTTAGTGTAACCTTGAAATTCAAGTACAGTAAGGCATCTTCTCTGCTGCCAACTTCCTGTCCTGGAATCCTCATGTAAGGGGGAAAAGTGAATTTAAAAGATGTTTGATAGAAGCATGATTCAAGAAATAAATGCCAATTAATACTTAGTATAGAACAAATGCTGTTCCCCAGCCATGCCCAGGAGAACATGCCCACTATACTGGGGCAAAATGGGAGGCTTCTTTGGACGAAATGAAAGGTTAAACATAGTGTCCTCCAGGGCCCTTGATCAAATGGTATCGACACCAATTTAGGGTCTTGGACTCCCTGAGCACAGCAGTTCTTAAGCTGGTATCTGAAACCAAGACATTGGCTAGCTCTGCTCTTGTGCCCCTTCCCGTCACTGTCTGGTAGGATGTAGATTAATCTCACCAAAATAGTAGATTATCAAGTATATTTTTAGGCTCTAGCCTAATGGGCTTTCTTTGTTCTTCCGTAGATTGTTCCTTAGAAAACAGTGGGTACATCCAGAAAATCCCCCTAAGCTATGTCTGATTAAGTCTCTTGGTTTTAGATGTCACCTTAAGAATTGCTGTGCTCAGGGAGTCCAAGACCCTAAACTGGTGTCAGTACCACTTGATCAAACTGACCCCAGGCTTCCATAATGCTATCTCCTGAGGATGGAGAAAGTTTGTCAAGATTCCTTCCGGGACCCGAGTAGTATCCCTGAAGCTGAGAGCATCTTCAGATAATGAGAATGTGAATAGGTTATCCAAGTAATTTATCTGATCCCTTTGGATGACTGAGAGAAGCTCTGCCGTTCACTGACACAGCCAAATCTTTTATAAAAGGTGCTAGCAAGACTTTTAATTTTCTGTCGATTCTGCACCGTCACTGTCTAATAATAAACGATGGACCTTTCTGACCAACTCACTGCTGTCCTTTTGTGCCTAACTAAAACCAATCTTGTTGGATAGGCAAATGTCCCAGAAAACACCAGCCCTGCGGTGGCCTGGAGCTAGGCGGAATTTAGCTCAGAGTAAAGATATGTTGCAAATTAAATGTTGCAGTTGGTATGTAAAGCTGCAATAAATAGAAACTGAGTTACATCAAGGACGGAATTAAACCTTAAGTTTAAACTCCACGGCACTGTAATTAAAACTTAGCCTGTAGCAAATCATTCACTTGAGATTAAAGTAGTGCGGGGGAAGCAGAGGTTTGGGCTTACCTTGCTTTCTACAATTTATAAGTCTGAGCTACCAAAAGCTAACAGCCCTGCCCCCAAATCCAGCTCCCAATTAAAAACACAGTTTGAAAACCTTTAGGAGGCCTGAGGGGCCCCTTTAACAGAAGTCTGCCCCTTCCCCCCTGCCTCGGTCTATGAACAAATTAAAAAATATTACCTGGTCCCCTGATGGTCCTCTGAGCTGACACGGTGTTTTCATTAATACATCGTTAGAGTAATGACATTGTGCTGGTGTTTTGCTTTCAAAACAGCCTGCACTTCAACCGCCAAAAATACAGGCTCGGCGGCTTCTGAACACTTTGTTCCTAAGAAATAGTATTCAGGTCGTAGAAAGAACAGAAAAAGGAGGATAAATTGTAATTCATCATTTTTTAACGCATATTCTTTTTATTCCAACCTGGGTTGTCCAAGGCTTGTTTGGTGGTTTATTTTTGTTTGTTAGGTTTTCAGAGTAAACACTGAAGTTGTCTTAAGCATGACTTTCACTCACAGAGCCGGTGTGTGTTTCCAATTCCCTGAAAAAAAACTCCCTTCCAAAAAATCGGTTTCTCTTAGATTGAACGTATGTCATTCTGTGTAAAAGCAGTCTGAGGACCTGAAGTTGAAACTGTGTGTGTGTGTGTGTTTTTTTTTTTTTTTATTTTTTAGACTGTGAACTGTTACCTCATAGACAATAATGGGTTCATTCTGGTGTCTGAAGACTACACACAGGTGAGTGAAAACTTTCCACCAACTCAAAGTAAGGAGCTTAGAATGTGCTTGGGTCAGGCGAACAAATTACAGTGTTAAAACTTTGAAACAATGATCTATATTTGAGAGGTAATAGCAGATTATAAAACCTTGTTTCCCTCCAAGAATGCCACAACCCACCTCTCAGCAGGCAGAGTTTTTACCTCCCAGCGGGGGTGGGGGTGCAGAGCCCAGGGTCTGTTCTCTCACTCGTAAAACGTTCCGTTTATAGGACTCTTAGCCTCAGAGTTGTCTGTGCCGCATAACAAAGTTTTGCCTCAAGAGTGGAGATGCCTTAAAAAGTTTGGGCGACTTTAAGGAGGTTTTCTCCTTCTGATATTTTACTTCACACACACACACACACAGACACATGCACATGTTCCTACATAATTCCTGCTTATGGCTTTCTTTCAGGTGTTTGGTCTGTAAAAATCGGTTATCTGAGTTCAAGGATTAACTTGGGCTCTCAACGGTGAGGGACAAGGGTCCCGAGACAGATGAGAAATATTCTTCATGTGACTGTGTCCTGTGCAGTGTGGGAGCAGGAGGGAGAGAGATGGAAAGAAACCAAGCTACAGGGTTGAGCACAGAAACCTCCACTCGATCTGGAAATCAAAATGAGAGTTAGAGACAACAGCATCGTAATAGAGGAACAGAGGTTCTTCTATTTAAACTTCCTGAAATAAAGCTTTTTCTGCAATTAGAAATTAAGTTAGCATATTAAAAGGTAAAACACAGACCAGTGCAGCGGTGTGGTGTAATTTGAGTAATAGGGGCAGTGGAAGCAGATGGTTTCTGGTCATCGTTCTCTTCCTTAACTAGCTTTGGGATTGTGGGCACCCTGCTTAACCCATCTGGGCCTCCAGATAGGCTCTGTAAGATGAGGATGGTTGACTGTGTAAGGTTTCCTTTAACTCTAATATTTGGGAATACTAATATTTTATAATAAAGTCCTTTTTAAATATTATAGAATTCTTTAGTAGTCAACAGTATGATAGGTCCATTAATGCTTAATAAATTAGTTAATTGTCCTTGAGTATGCCTCCTTAGGGTCTGAGATTAATGGTTTGTTAATTTATAAACAGTGCCTCCAGGAAGCTTGAGGAATTGTGCCTCCGTTTCTCCTCTTATCCATGATAACGTCATAGGATTTTAAATGCACCATTTAGGGGTCAAAAATCACACTATTGAGACTCAAAATGCCCATACGTAGTCTTTTCCGATGCTGAACGTGACTGGACGTTGGACAGTTGGTGGATATTCGATAGGATGAATGAGCCTGTGCAACTGGGCCAGTCTCTGCGACAGCAGGGAAGCCCGGCGGCCTGTCATGACGTGCCCCATGGGCCGGAAGAACACAGGCATTTAAGAATCTGTGGAGCAAGAGCCCAAATTAATCGCCTGGAAGGAAGAATTCTACCCTTTTGCCACGCGATCACGCAGGGCTGAGAGAGGAACCCGACCGTGGGTGCAGGATGTCGTGGATGTCTTCCAGTGGAGAGTCCTGCACGAGCCAACAAGCCGCTGAGACAGCGACTCTGTTTCAGCCGTGGCCACTGCAAATTCCCTGCTTTCTCTCCCCGTGAAATAGGCCTGCAGTGTACCCAGCGAGCCTGCCAGCCTGCGCAGCCTGGGCTTGTTTGGCATTGTCTGGCTTCCTGCACCCCAGTTAGGATAATTCTTCTTCATTTAACAACCAGTTCCATTGACACTGGCGTCTTTACACATGCAAAACACAAATGTCCTTCTTTCTCCTAGCATCGGCACATACCCACAGAGTTTGCAGAAGTTTTCCAAGTTGCCCTGTAGTAAAAAACGAAGTGCTTAATATTCAGTCAAAGAAATGTTTTTTCCATCTTCTTCCTCCTCTCTTTCTTGACTTTTTGCCGAAGTCTCTCTCTCTCTCTCTCTCTCTCTCTATATATATATATATATGCCTTGCTGCCTGAAAAGTCCCGGGAGTGTAATTGAGGTCACTCAGTTAGTTGGAATTGCGGTTTAGTTAATACAAAGCCTAAGGAATTTATGTAATTTTGACTCTTATTGTAATGTCCTCCACCCCCACACACACAAGCTATAAATTTTCAGAGCACCCAGCGCAGAGATGGGGGCTCTCTACTGGTCCACACTGGTTCACTCCAGGGTGTTGGTGTGAACTCTGTTCCACTGCACTGCCTACATCCTCCCCCTTGGGGCACCTCGCATGACAGTGGCCCTGGAAGTCTAGAGGGCATGCATGAGGATGTAAATCTTTCTTTACACCATGCAAAATTTGAAAATCTTGGTCAGCACCAAGAGCTAGGCTTACAAAAGCATCAGCCTGGTGGTAGGAAAAGATTGCAAGGCTTTAAATGCCCCTAAGATAGCCGCAGAGTAGGGGTAGCCATTAGAATTCTGACTGGCCGTGCTGTCTCCTTCAAGGGCTGAGTAGTTCTATTCTTGGTCAACGTATTAACTGCCTGTGGATAAAATGATAGTGTTCCTCAGAAAGTGATTTTGAGAAAGGACGGATTCTCAACTGCAGGAAATTTACAGGGCCGATGAAGAGGACTGCTACATTTCCCTAAACAGGTCATCCAGGAATTATAAACAATTCTTTTTATTAGTGCTTAGGAAGCCCTTTCACAGCCTGCTTCTGCCTGTATGCAGTAGCATTTTAATCACAAGGGATTATGTACAGATTAATGCCTGCTCCATCCAAGGGTAACCGGGTGTGTGTGTGTGTGTGTGCACACGCATGTGCATGCATGTTTTAATTTCAGCATTCACCACGTGTTATGCAGCCGCCCTCATGGACTGTGGAGGTGTTCACATCTGCTCACTGGTTTGCTCTGTAATCCCTTACCTTCTCGTGACTGTTAAAACCTTTTCTCCTTTTATGGAACAGTAGTCCTGAAAACCTGCCTTTTGCTCCTGTCGGTTGCAGGAGACAGACTGTGTCCCTTTTCATTTCTTCTCTCCTATTCGTGTGCATTACTTACCTACACCTCCCCACTTGCCTTCTTTTCTTCCCTATAGACTGGAGACTTCTTTGGTGAGATCGAGGGAGCCGTGATGAACAAATTGCTAACAATGGGCTCCTTTAAAAGGTAAGGATTTTATGGTCCCATGTGTCCCCCCAAAAAGTTTGCCTAAATAAAATAAAGCAAACCAAGGTCAAATAAAGCAAGCCCAGACTTGACCCCATAGCTGGTTCTCACTTGTGTTCATGCTGCAGAAGATCTTGCTGAAATTTGATACCTCTCACACAAGTGTTAAGAGTCTTAGAAACTCAGCTCACAATGAGTTTCCTGTTCACCCAGCATAGAGTTTATTGGAGGCCGATGTTGAAGTAGGAGTCTGCACTGTGACGGGATTGTATCAGTCTTGAGCGAGTCACTGTGAAGAAGCAGGAAATGTTTTCACCTGGCCAGAAAGGAGGAGTGTATTTTGTCTCATGTTGACAAACCCGGGAAGCTTCCCAGTTATCTGGAACTCAGGGAAAGGAGGTGATGTTTAGAGACTTGATACAGTTTTAGAAAATCAAGTGAAAGTTCTCAAATGGTCCTGATGGAGGTTAAGTTTAATTCCACTGCCGGAAGAAAACCCAGATGGCACCAAATTGCACAGGTGGCAGGCACACTCAACTGGGTTGTGAGAGCTCTCGCTGACTCCAAGTGAAGCTTACATAGGACAGCTTCCTCGTGGCCCCATGGCCTCATGGGCAGGCCGGCCATGCTCTTGGGAACGCCTAGGCTTGTTGGAAAAGCCATCGTCACGAGATCAGGATGTCAGAATGTCGCTCCGGAGTCGGTGCTGTCTCCCTTCCCCTGGCCTCCCAGGAGGAGTGGCAGCCTTTGAAGTGGTGCTTTAATGGGCGCAGTTGACGCTGTTAAATGTATAAAGGCAGGAAACACAGAGATGGACCTCTGGCTGGCCTGCGAGACCCGCTCGCGTCGGCTGCCGGTGGGTAAGGCAGGCCTCCAGTTTATTGCTCCCCTGCAGCTGAAGGGCTAGGAAGTGTTAGCTCAGGAAATCGAACTTTTAAGCCCGTCAACGAGACCAACTGAGCGCTGTGCTGAAAGCAGGGAATTCAAAAATGATGACCCAGTTTTTGAAATTCCATAACTTGTTTGTGCCAGAAGGGAGGAAAAAAAAGAAATGATATAAAAACCTGGCTTACCGCCAGCACTTCTGCGCTCTCTGACACACGCACTTCCTCGCGGGCCTGCCTGCAGCAGATTGCTCACTCCTGCCCAGCTCCCCTTTAAAAGTTCAAGTACCGTTTTCTTCTTCACCAGGAGTCGTGGTACACATGCTTGAAAACTCTCCTCGGAGCTGGGCTTAGGTTGCTGTGGAGTTTTCCACGGCTTCTTCTAGCTCCCCACGACGGCTCCTGGACTGCCTGCCGTCCGGCTGGCTGGTTTTTCCTGTCTTTCGGTGGATGTGTACGTTTGTGTCATGTTAATTTGTTTTCAACTTGGGCGGGGGAGGAGAAAAAAGGTGAAGGATAATCGCACACATGTTTCTCATTCGAAAGCGTATTTTTCAACTTCTTTAAGAAACCCATTTTTTTTTCCTTTTCCCTCCTGGATATTCCTTTTAAATTGTTTGGTGGGAGAAAGAGACAGGTTGTAAAGGAATTTTAAGCTTCTAATGTTCTACTTAATGTGGGTGAAATATGGTTGACCTGAATCTAGAACTTTCTTTTACTATAAGAGTAGCCAACATATTCAAGTTAGAGGAAGGGCTGGGGACCTTACTCAATTATTACAGCATCCAGAGCCAGTTACCAGACCTCCTGGGCCTCTTTGAAGGGCATCCTCACTGGGGCCAGTAGAGCAATGAGAGTTCGAGTTTCGGAGCTGAGCAGACTGGGGTCAAATCCAGGCTCTGACATTTACTAACTGTGTGACTTGGAGTACGTCACGTTACTCTCTGAGCTTTAGTTTCCTTGTATGGAAAATGAAGATAATAATAATTACTTCCAAGGGTTGCTGTCGGAGGTAATGAAGTAATAACAACCATGAAGTTCTTAGCACAGCACCTGGCATATATGAAGAGCTCAGTCATTTCTAGCTGCTGCTGTGATTGTTGTTGTGGGTCTTTGCCCAGTCTTGGCTTTGCTTTCTGCTTGGCACCGGGGAATGCTGCTTCTGCATTCACATGTCTCATGGCAGCTTCTCATGATGCCTTGTGAGGGGTCTCCAGTGGTAGAGCACCATAGTTCTTGAAGTCAGACATTAGTGCCCTTGCCCTTTGCTGCATGCAGTTGCTTGCTCAGAGCGTGAGGTTGACAGCCCTTTCGTTCAGAGAAGGTCTGTATTTCAGGAGCATTGAGAGGATGGAGCAGAAGTAACTGACAGCACTCTGGGACAGAAGTCATGCACCACGTTAAATGGAACTACACCCCCAAACACAGGGTACATGGTGTTGCTGTGGTGGCATGGTTAGCCCAGATAAATTGCAGGGTCAGTTCACTAAGCTGACCTCTCATCCCGGCATCTTGAACAGTGCCAGAAAATGTGGCAGAAATTTGGCAGAAAATCTCTTGATCTTATCAGCTTATACCCAGTCCTAAAGAAATGAGTTTCATACACGCGAGCCCCATAAACTATCTTCTCCAGAAAGACAGAGCTCAAAGTGGAGAACACCACCTCCCTTTATCAGCCTCCCTTTGTCTGTCTCCCTGGTCCTTCCTTGCTGCCTCTCTCTCTAGAACAGTGAGGTGTTGCTTGCCCATGGAGTCTTTTTCTGTCTTCCATAAAAGAAGCCTGAAAATACTAATTTGGGGCTCTCATGTTAGTCATTGCAGACCCAGGACCACATTTTTTTTCTACTTTCTCCAAGTTGGCATTTAAACTCAAGATTACCTCTTTGTTCACTATAGCTGCTGAGTCCCCACTGTCACTTCTGTGATCCAGGCTTATAGAAGGAGAATTCAGGGAGGTCCACAAGCTTCAAAAAGCCAAGTTTCAAATTTTCTTTATTAAAATTTATTTTAACAATACTTCTGCTGAATCACTTGGCCTCACCTCACTACAAAGGAATCTGGGAAACATGCATATTGAAAAGTCAGAGTTCTGCTCACCAGAAGAGGAGACTAGATATTGGGAGACTATTAATAGTCTCTACCACACCCAGCATGCTCCAGTTTGCTTCATACCACAGGACTCAGAATGTGAATTCCTGTGATATGCACTTCAGGAATCCTCAGGAGAGAGGGCTGTGTTCAGCAACTTCTGGTCTTACCCATACCCCACACGCCCAGTGCAGTCCTGACCACAGACGGCCATAGCCACCGTCTAACTCACCTGTCCAGGTGCCTGCCTCACCCCAGACACTGAGAGTAGGAGTGCTCAAGAGCACCTATGGGGTTTTACTACTAGTAAGGACAGCAGCAACCCCAACACATGCAGGTACTGACGTTTATCGAGTCTCAAGTGACATGCCGCACACTGTGCTAAAGGCAGCACAGACATTATTGCAGTGCGGTTGTTACAAAATGTAGACACGATGGCCTCACAAGTGTGGCAGAGCCCAAGGATGCTTCTCCCAGAACCCAAGTTTCTCACTTCAAATGAGTTTTTCATTAACCCATTTCCAAAGCAGAACCCAGCCTTTTCCTTCTATTTCCTATTCAAAAGAGGCAAAAGAAATGTAGTATTTTCGATTGGGCGCGGTGGCTCATGTCTGTAATCCTAGCACTCTAGGAGGCCGAAGCAGGAGGATCACCTGAGCTCAGGAGTTCAAGACCAGTTTGAGTGAGAGTGAGACCCCATCTCTACTAAAAATAGAAAAATCAGCAGGGTGTCATGGTGCATGCCGGTAATCCCAGCTACTCAGGAGGCTAAGGCTTGAGCCCAGAAGTTTGAAGTTGCAGTGAGCTATGATGATGCCACTGCACTCTAGCCTGGGTGACAGGAGCAAGACTATGGCGAAAAAAGAAAAAAAGAAATCTACTATTTTCTACTGTGATTTTATTTTTCCCCTTCAGTTTAACAAGTAAAGCTAATTTTCATTGAAGGGGCTGTGTGAATACGCAAACAAGCCAGCATCAAGGTGCACTTACTAGCACCTGTGAATTTGATGCCTTGCCCCAAGATGGAAGCAGCTGTGGCTGGGAAAGCAACACTCTACTCTGAGTGGGGACAGGGACTCATCTGATACTGGAAGGTTATTGGTCTTTCCAGGACCAAGTTCCTTCAGAGGACCCTCTCTTCTTGGCTCTGAGGCATTCACACTTGTTTATCAAATCAGTGCTTCTCTCCAGGATGGTAGGAAACTCTGTTCATCCTTGAGGTTTGCAGATGGCACCTACCTATTTGATGAGTCAAGGAAGTACCCCTAAATATGTCCAGACAAATACTGGGCCCCACGAGGATGTGTCTGGGTTTGTAAGTCCAGTACCTGCAAGGTACTTACAGGCAAGTCAGGAAGGGAAAAATCAAATACATAAGACAATGCAAGTGGGGTACATCACATGCTAACATCCAGGGCTCTCACCTCTGCACATTAGAATTCCTTGGGGAGCTTAAAAAATAACTTGTGGAAGTTCCCTAACCCAGATCAATGAAATATTAGGGGTAGGAGGTGAGATGCCCAGGCATCAGCATATATAAATTTTTTTTTCCCCGAAGTTTCCCAGGTGATTTTAAAGGGCAGCCAAATTTGAGAATCACTGTTTTAAACAAATGCCAATGTGTATGCTCACAAATGGCCTTAGGAACTGAGAGTAAGTTTACATCCCAGTTTTCAGATTCTTCTGATGAGAAATCATGCCCATGAGATCCTTAAGGAGCAAGCTATCCTTGAGAATCCATGTTTGGAAAGCACTGTGAGTGTATAGCTTTAAGTATGAGAGACCTGGATTGATAATCCAGCCCCTCCCCTTGTTAGCATGGTAATGATCCTGGACCCGTGACTTCCACTGTCTGGACCTTCATTTCCTCTCCCATAAAATGTCACCGTGGGAGATAATGCCAACATTGCTGGCAGAAAGTAATCAATTATTTCTTATTGTTATTGCTCTTATTACTTGGGTGTGATGCTGATAGGATCAGTATCTACAACTTTTTTCTTTTTTCTTATCAGCACCTGTCAATGAAAGGCATTGATATGGTGCCGATAGATGCTCTGCTTAATCTACCAAATGAGGAGGCTTTCTCACGGCTCCCCATTCAGTGTTCTGCAGTGGACCCCCAATGACCCCACTATCCTGTGTGCTGGGGTCCTGGCCGGTACAGCCACATCAAGCTTCTTCTCTGGTCCCGATGGGTGTTCATTAACTGAGCTTGTTCTAATGATTTCCAGTCGGAGGGCTCAAAGGCAGTAGTGCCAGGGGCGTGTAGATTCTCCACCTCAGCTGTGTTAGATGTGCTGCCCTGATCTCAAAGAACAGCACCATTTCTGCAAGAGGTTGCTATGGAATGAGGTGGTGACAGACGCAAGCAGGAGAGAAGGGAGGGCACATTTTAGATCTTCTGTTCACCCTCAGATAAACGTGCAGAGCTTTCTACCCTCCTGGCTCTCACTAAGAATGTGTAAGGGCTTCCCATGGTGACAGTCTCTTTGTTAAGAATTTCCTATATTCCTGCTCCATGCCCTTTCACGTGCAAGTTAAAATCTGCCCCCGGAGAACATATTTGGTAGCTCAACAAAGAATACATATTTTTTCATGTTACCTTAGTGAATCATTTTGCCTCTCAGACTTTCAGATTCAGGATTGTTTAATTATGTCCCATGACGGGCCTCTCTGTCAAATGCCTCCCTTGTCCCGCTTTTAGGGCTGTATTTGCAAACATTAAGCTGTCTTAAGATTGGTTTTAAGCCAATTGTTTAGCCAAAGTGAGCTAATCCAATGAGTCATTGCAGGTAAATTATCTGGCCTCATGGCACATAGTAGGTGTTCAGTAATGTTGATCCCCACAGGTGCTAACCAGCCTAAATTAGTTGAGACTGTGTCTTTAAAATTCAACTTGTTAATTCATAGAAAAAAAAATATTTTTCCTCGTTGTGACTTTTTTTTGCCTTCTATCATATTAAATTTCTTTTTTTTAAATTTTTTTTCCTTTATTGAAGTATACTTTACATATCATGCGTTTACTCCGTTTTAAGTGTACAATTAAATGATTTTCAGTGAATTTACTGAGGTGTACAGTTAATCACATAAATCAGTTTTAGAGGAATCCCTTTCCCCTATTGAGATCCCTAATTCCGCTATCCAACTACTTTTCAAGCATACCCCACTCCTCCATAGTGCCCACCACGTCGCTCAGATGTGGGTTCATACCCCACTCCCCAATTCCCTAGTGATCGCTCCCACCATTTGAGCACCATAGTGTTAATCAGTCAATACCAGTTTGATGGTGAGTACAAGTGGGGCCCATTCTTCGGGTCTTGTGTCACCTCACTTCGAATAATGGGCTGAAGCTTAATCCAGGATAATATAAGCAGTGCTAGCTCACTGTCATTTCTTAAAATTGAGTAGTATTCCATTGAGAACATATACCAAATTTTAATAATCTACTCATGAATTGACGGGCACTTGGGTTGTTTCCATGACCTAGCAATAGTGAATTGTGCTGCCATAAACATTCAGGTGCAGATGTCTTTATCATAGAATGTCTTGTGCTCTTTTGGGTAGATGCCTAATAATGCTATTGCTGGAT
>CAUYRT010027236.1:0-80042 GCA_963574885.1 Lepilemur ruficaudatus | reverse complement strand
AGTCTCGTTGGTTGCAGTTGGTCACATGCTTATTCCCAACCTGGTCACCAGGACAGGGGATGCGGAATGCTTGGATTGCCTGGGGCTGGGTCACGTGGCTTCTGTCAGAGCGTGAGGCTGAGGCAGGAGGATCGCTTAAGCTCAGGAGTTCGAGACCAGCCTGAGCAAGAGCGAGACCCTGTCTCTACTAAAAATAGAAAAATTAGCCAGGCATGGTGGTGCATGCCTGTAGTCCCAGCTACTCGGGAGGCTGAGGCAGGAGGATCACTTGAGTTTAGGAGTTTGAGGCTGCTGTGAACTAGTATGACACCACCGCACTCTACCCATCGTGACAGAGTTAGACCCTGTCTCAAAAAAAAAAAGCTGGCCCATTAATGCTTGTGTTTCCACTAGACCATGAGTCCGGGCACTGCCAAGCCTGCCTCACTCCCCGGAACACAGTGCCTGGCGCATAGTAGGTGCTTAATTAATAATTGAGGACTGGATGGCATGCGACCAGCTCCACCTCCTGGAGAAGCTGGGGCTGTGGCTGTGACAGGGGCTGTAAAGCGTTGCCCCTTCTCTGTGTGGGCCCCGTACTGCCAGCGTCGGTGGGGTCTCGGCTAGCCAAGGGGGCCGGTACGTTCTGGTGGTGACATGCCCGAGGCCTGGGTTTCTTCACTGCTGAAGGTCACCTCTGAGCATGTGCCCTCCTGCCCTCGGGCAAATCCATCCGTGTCCCCTGCCCCCCATTAATCCACCTGCACTCACCCATCCATCATGCACCCAGCAAACATTGACTGAGTATCTGCCATGATCCTGGCCTGTCCTAGACACTGGTGAACACTCCGGTAAAATCCCTTCTCTCGTGGAACATTCATTCCAACTGGAAGAGACAGACGGGAAACCAATAGACGTGCAAAGTAAATTACAGTGTGCTAAACCATCATCAGTGCTACAGCGAAAACAATTCAGCTGCTAGTCATAGGGAGGTCTGGTAGTTTTAAGTAGGGTGGTTGGAGTCTCACTGAGAAGGTGAGACTTAAGTAGAGACCTTGATGGAGGTGAAGGAGCCAACCTGGAGTGGGAAGAGTAAGTGCAAAGGCCCTGAGGCAGGGACTGTGCCCGCTTGTAGGCAGAACAGCCATGGAGCCTGGGACAGAGGCAGCCAGGGGAGAGTGGGAGGACAGGAATTCAGACACCTTCAGAGGAGGGATGGTCACAAGCCGGGTGGGCTCTGGGATCTTAGTCAAGACTTTGGCTTCTATACTGAGTAAAATAGGTTGACATTGGAGAAGGTTTTTTTTTCTTTTTTAAATTTCTTTTTTAAATTGAAATATAGTTTACCATTTTAAAGCGAACAATCCAGTGGTTTTTCGTATAGGTTGTGTGACCATCACCACTAATTCCAGAACACTGTCATCACCCCAGAAGGAAACCCTGTACCTGTGAGCAGTTGCTTCCCAGTCCCGCTGTTCCCTCTGCCCCTGGCGGCCACTGTCCTGCTTTCTGACTCTGGATTTGCCTGTTCTGGACATTTCACGTAGACAGTCAAACAGCAAGTGGCCATCGCGACTGGCTTCTCTCATTTAGCTCAGTGTCGTCAAGGCTCATCAGTGTCGTAGCGTGTGTGAGAATGTCACTCCTCCGTGTGGCCGGGTAATACTCCATCGTGTGGGTCTACGTGGAGGGTTTTGGGTGTGGAGCGTCCTCGGGTAAGAGGCCAGCGATTGTGTGTCTGTGCCCTTTGAGCACCTGACCTCCGTCTCCGCAGCGGAGCCTGGAAGTGTCCGCGCCTTGCCGCGGGGTCACACGGCTGGCCCGTGTCGGAGCCGGAAGAGGAGCCGCTCTGCTCGCTAGTGGAAGGGGCTCTGCTCTTGGGACCAGGTTGATAGATTCTTTGGAGGAACGGTCCAAGCAGTCTGGACTGAATCCTCTAACCAGAACTAGAACAACGGTTGCACGTGGGGCCTTACTGTGCCCGGGCCCTGTGGCCGTGTGCTAATAAACACCGTACGTAAGCGCCTACTTCTTGCTGCCAGCGGCCCTGGAAGGCATGTCACGGTCCACATTTCTAGATGGGAAAGCAGGGGCTGTCCTGGAGAGATGAAGCGACATGCCCAGCGTCACACACTGATACACGGTGAAGCGTGTGGTTTTTACTGTTAAGCCGTATCACCTTCTGGTAGGTGACAATGAAATGATGCCACCGAGACCCTGGAAGTACGCGGGTCCCCGGCTGCAGCCGAGGCTCACGTGCGGGTCTCCTGACTGCGGGGGAGTCTGCCCTGAGCTCCAGAAGTGGGGGCCTGGGAGTCCATTTCTCCCAGAGAAAGCCTTTCTTGGCTCCAGAAGCAAAGGGCTGACACGGGGACAGGGTTTTCTGAGTTGCTTATGATCGTGTGCACAAGACGGGCCCGCGGGATCCCGTCACTGGCCCTGCCTGGTGACACTGGCGCCGCCCTCGCCCCCGGCAGTGAGGGAGGGGCAGCAGGCCAGTGCCCAGTGGCCGGGGACGTCTGTCCCTCCCTGCTTACCTCCCTCCTGGGCCGGGCAGCCCAGCCCTGCGCCACCAAGGGGCCTTTCCTCCCCCCTGGCAAGGGGCGAGATGCTGTCACCTCAGACAACAAACCAGGGTCAGGTGTCTCTGAGCCTCGGGCAGTAAAATCCAGGAACACCATGGCTGCGGACAGTCTGACTTTGTGGGAAAGGGAGCGGCTTCCCAACAAACACTGGTTGCTTGGTTTCCTTTTTTTTTTTTTTTTAAGTGTTCCTGTCCTTGGGACATAAAATCATATACTGTATGAGCTGGGAGGAGCTTTAAACAGTGGCATATATCCTCCATGCCTGTGTCACAGATGCGACAACTGAAGCTCTGGGGCAGAGGCAGACTCACCCAAGGTCGTATTTAGTGTCCTTAAATGCCAGGGAATGTTCTAGGCACTGAGGACCCAGTCCTGTACAAGACAAAGTCCCTGCCTTTGTGGAGTTGGCATTTCAGTACCGGAGACAGACGACAAATCCATATAATGTTAGGGTATAAGGCAGTGACAGGTGCTAGGAAGAAAAATAAACCAGAGGCGGAGGGTGCAGAGCAGTGGCGGGGCTGCTGGGGCGGCGTGGGGGGGCGGGGACCAGGCCACCGTCCGGATGGGAAGGTGGTTTCAGGCAGCAGAATCTGCGCGGGCAAAGTCGAGGCGGGGGGTCCTGCTTGGTGTCATGGAGGAGCGCCGAGGTCGGCCTGCCCTGAACGCACCTGCGGGGCAGCGTGACTGTCCCTACGGCTGTGACTCTCGCTCATGCGCAACGGTCAGCACGGGGTGTTCTGCTCGCAGGTGGCCCTTTGCACCTTTGCCGTCTACGTGACCGTGGACGAGAACAACATCCTGGACGCCAAGAAAGCCTTCGTGTCCTTGGCTTTGTTCAACATCCTCCGGTTCCCGCTGAACATCCTCCCCATGGTGATCAGCAGCATCGTGCAGGTACAGGGCGAGGCTGGGCGGGCTTCTCGGGGGGCTCTCTGGGGTCCGGGACGCGGCAGCGAGAGGGCACGGAAATTGTGCCATGACCCCCACGCACCCGCCGCTCAGGCTCAGTGCTCGCCTCGCCCCTCCCTCCTCCTCCTCCTCCTGCCCTCCACTCTTTTCTTTCTCTGCTGAAGGATTTTAAAGCACTTCCCAGACCTCTTGACAATTCACCAACACATACGTCAGTGAGCCTTTCTCCTCGCATGGTCACAGTGCCATCGTCACCTGAGCGCACGAAACCATCGTGTCTGACAGTCCCGGTCCGCGCCCGGGCGGCCGCAGTCTCAGGAAGGCCGTGGGTCTGAGCCGCTCCCCTCGGCCCGTTAACATCCTTGCTATGTTTGGAAGCCCCTTTCGTCCGGGCCGGGCCTCTGTCCTTTCCTAGAATACCTTTTGTGGGCTTTGGAAGGAAAACAAACAAGGACCCAAACCCGGTTTTCTGTTTTTATTCTAAAGCGCGTACCGGTTCTAAGAAACGTGGAGACTTCAGACAGGAGGGAGGATGTAGGCCCCTCTGCGTCCCGGGAAACTGCCGGAGGTCGGCCTCTGTTTCTTTTTGCAAAGAACGCTTTTTCAGACTAACCCTGCCCTGCGATCGCTTTCCACGCAGGCCAGTGTCTCCCTCAAGCGCCTCCGGATCTTCCTCTCCCACGAGGAGCTGGAGCCCGACAGCATCGAGCGGCGGCCTGTCAAAGACGGTGGGTGTGCGTGTGTGTGTGTACATGTGTGTGCATGCGCGTGCGTGTGTATGTGTGTGTGTGGGCCCTCCCTGTCTGGGGGCACCGCCTCCACCCCTCCCATCCGTCCCTCCCCGCTGGAGTCCCGGGTCTGGCCCTGCCCAGCCGCAGGAAGCAAGGCCCCTGCAGAGCTGTGAGGGGAAGGGAAGCCCGTCCTCCTCGAAAGCTCCCCAGGCCTCGCTTATCTGCTTATCTCTCGCAAGAGTGTGAACTTGCACTTCTGCTTTCTTGCTGGGAGGCAGCTGCTGGGCGAGGCCTCTCCCAGGAGTCACTTTCCAGGGGCCCGACCTTGATTCTGTTCTGGGCTTGTGGAGAGGCCAAATAAGGACTCTGGAGACTGGCCAGCCACGCCTCCTGAGCTGTGCGTACTTAGGTCTGAGCCTCAGTTTTCTTGTTTTCTTTCTGTTATTTTTTTTTATGTTTTTAAATTTTTTTGTGAGCCTCAGTTTCTTCATCTGGATAGTGGGAACAGAAGTAACTGTATTTGGCAGGGTGCTATGGCTTTTTTTTTTGGCAGATTTGTTTATTTGGTAGTTTGTTAGTTTATCTTTTCCAAGCCGATCCTCCCGAGTGGGGATTTTGTTTGTACCTGCCTCTCTAGGCACTTAATGAATGTTAATGGACTTGCCCCAGACGGCACGGAGGCCGAAAAGTAGAGTCAGGACTCACACTCACATGGGTTGGTGTAGAGTCCGTGCTCTTGACGCCGGCCGCACAGGGCGGCCTCACCGGGGTTCAGTGGGCGCCCGCTGTGTGTCGGGCGTTGTTCAAAGGACTCACCTGTACTGCCGCGTTTACACCCCCTGCGGCCCTCTGGGGTCGAGTCTGTGGTCATCAACCCTGTTTTACAGACAGAGAAGTGAGGCACAGAGAAGTTGAGTGACTTGCCCACTGCCACCCTGCTAGGAAGCTCGGGGATTCCAACCCAGGCCAGCTCCAGAGCTTACTAAACGCAGTCGGAGGACTGAATGTCTGTGTTGGTTATAATATGCGCGCAGTGCCTGGCGCCTAGCAGGAGCTCACATGCCTGCGGTGGCACGTAAGACGCTGACGTGGCCCTGTGCAGAGGAGATGCTGAACAGATGGTGGTTGTCGCTTCTCTAGCGTGAGTGCGACGCTGTTGCCCCAGGTGCAGGGTTTCTCGTCCTGGGCACCACAGGCATTTGGGGACACGGCATCGCCTGTTGTGGAAGGTGGCCCCGCAGAGTGCGGAGAAGTGTCCCTGGACGCTCCCCATCAGACCCAGTGGCACCCACCCCAGTTCTGACAGCCGAGAACCACTGCCCGCCTTCCTCCCAGCATCCCTGGCCTGTGGTCATCTGCTTTCTGCTGTCCCGAGGACCGAGTCCCCTCGCACAGCGTGGGAGTGACGCCTTCTACTGCGGGGTCCAATTTCTCTGCAGAACACAGGCCGAAATTTGAGGCGGCCCGAGGAAGTGTCTTGCTGCCGAGGTTGTTCACAGCCCACTGCGAGTGTCAGAAAAGCCCTGGGCCTCAGCCCCTCCTTCCTGCGCAAGCGGCCCCTCCCGGCTGGTTTGACTCCGGAATGTTTGCTGGCCCTCTGTGCCAGGCGGGCCGCCTTGGCAGCTCCCTGCCTCCAGGTCTTGCCTTTCTCTGTAATTCCCCTCACTCCAGTGGCTTTTCTTGGATTCCTTAAACATTAACAGCACCTCTGGTCGCCCTGTTCAGGTTCAGTGCTTGCTCTGGGCGGAGCTGAGGGAGGAGGTTAATTCAGGGTAGCCGGTTACTTCCTCTCCCTGCAGGTTGGAAGGAGGAAGCTATTTCTTCATTAGACGTCTTTAAAAAGTAACCCTATACCATCTCCAGGTGGTCTTAAGGTGGCTCTGTAATTAAAAGACAGTTTTTTTAGGCGAGGGACAGTGAAGTAAAAGGAAAATGAGGAAAAGCACAAGAGGACAGGTGCTCGGAGCCTGGAGCTGGGGGAGCCTCAGAGCTGGGGAGCCGCAGAGCGTGGGGCTTTGTCTCCCTGCCCCCATGCCTTTAGGCCGCACTTCCTGTCCCACATCCTGCTTTTTTTGAGTTTGTCCTGCCTGGTGTTTTAGAAAGTTGACCTGCTGCGATGTGGCAGGGTGGTGTGGCTAGAGTGAGGGGGGAAGAGGGACAAAGGGACATAGCATGCAGCCGCTGGGGTGAAGGGACCTGGCTTTGGGCACCAAGGAAGGGCCAGTGGGAGTGGTGAGGACCACCCTGCCAGAGCTGCCCCGAGCCTGCCTGAGAAGGGGCGAGGGAGTCCCCAGAGCCTCGAGTAACCCTTGCAGGGCCCCCACCTCTGCAGCTGTCTCCCCAGATGAGCGTCAGGATGGCGCAACCTCCTGTCTTACGAGGCTGAGCCCTCTGCGGTTTTCTTTTATGCTTTCTGGGCCTGAGGCTACCTCCAAGACTGCAGGCTGGGGTTGTTGTCCTTTCAGAAACTGTGGCTGATATCACCAGATAATGCCCAGCGCCATTAGTGGCTAACATCTGGGGTTGCACCATTTGGGAAAAAATGAGTGTCCTGCTCACGCTCAGTCCTGTGACTCCACCTGTGCCTGACTTGCTGTCTCTGCTGCTTTGCAGGAGGTGGGGGGACCGACAGCATCATCGTGAAGAACGCCACGTTCACCTGGGCCCGGAGCGACCCTCCTACGCTGAATGGGTGAGCCAGGGCACGGACACACACAGTGGCTTGGAGAGAGCCACGGGGCCCTCGGTTAAACGTGCATTTGAACACCTGCCACACTTCAGCGCTGTGACCTTGTAAAGGTCACTTTGCATTTCTGAGCCTCAGTCTACCAATCTGGAAAATAGGTCCACCTAGACCTGCATGGGCTGTCGTGAGGAGCAGACATGAAGGTGCATAGCCCAGAGGGTCCTCTCTGATTATAAGTGATGGAACCCTTGCACAGCTAGGCTTAGACAATGAAAGGGGTTTTTGGCTTGCATAAATGAGAAGGCCGCTTTCAGGTATGGTGTGATCCAGGGACTCAGTGCCACCAGAACTTTCTCTGTCCGTCCTTTGTTCTACTTGCCTCTGTGCTGCCTAATTCTCAGGCATCTTCTCCCTTTCTGATGTCAGGTGGCCTCCAGTAGCTGCAGGTGCACAGCCTACCTCGTCTGGAGGTCTGCTTGCCTCTTATTGGCCCAGATCGGGTCACAAGCCTCTCCCTGAGCCAGTCACGTGCCTGCAGGGACTGGGCACACTGAGTGGCCGGGTCTGAGGCTGTGGTGCAGCTTGGGTGGGCCGACAGATGTTCTGTCCACTCGTGTTTCCTGCCAAGGTGGAACTGTCCTTCCTGGTGTCTCCTGAGTGCCTGGCTGCCCAGTTCCCATGTTCCCCCCTTCCTGGCCAGCTCTCCCCCTGGCACTCTGCCCACCACAGTCCTTATCTTTCTAAAGCTTGGGGTGTCTGGGCACTTGACTTTGTGCCCTAGGCAACTTGTCAAGTGCCTCTTACTTCTTTCTGACTGGCGGCCTTGCTAGCAGCTCTTTGGGGCCTCCTTAAGGAATGCCCCAAACACAGGGCCAGTGGGACCTTTTCAGAGCCCTCACATTTCCCCTGTACCCCCCCATCCTATGACTGGGTGGCCAAATTGCTGCTGTAGTTTATCAGGTGGGGGACAAAATCTCCGGAGAAAAGAAGCTATTATCTGTAAAATTCATGCTGGGACTGTGTGCTTAGGAATTTCTTCCTTCTGTCTAACTTAAATCCGGCCTGCTTCAGTTGCGGCTTTTCTCTCTCGTTCTGCTCCACAACAGTCTGTGTCTGTGCCCTCCTCCTTCCCTCTGTCCTCCCAGTCTCGAAGGCCTTCCTGTTCCAGTCTTCTTACCCCTGGAACTCCCAGAACCTTCTTTATCCCGTCAACTCTCCCCTCTTAGCCTGCTCAGATATTCCAGACTCAGCTGGACCGTGGCAGATGTTGCCTCACTGGGCTTCCTTTCCACTCTGTCCCCATTATCTGTCCCCACCTGGCACAGGAACAAAAGAATAAGGAGATGTACCGTGAAGCAATGTCCTAAGAATTAAACAATCAGTGACAGCGAGATCTGCCAGCATTTCTACGACTATTTTGAAGTCACGGCAGTTGAAAGGCACAGTCAGTGTCAGTGAACCCCAGAAAGCCCTGGATGTGCTGCCGGTGGGTGGAGTCCCAGCGCTGCTGTGCTGACAGCAGCGGGGTGGCGCAGAGTTGTCCCCTGTCCTGTGACAGCCGGTCAGGCTGGCAGGACGTTGAGCTTGTTTCATTCTGCCTGCCGCCGTTTGTTAGAGGCTGGTTCCAGCAGAGATGCCTTCCTCAAACTCAGATTCATTCGCGCCCCTCTCCCCTTCCCACCCTCCCGTGGCGCCCAGCTGGCGCCCAGTGTGGCATCTTCACAGCCCTCCCCGGCCCGGCCGCCATGGCGCCCCTCATCACACCCTGGCGCTCCATCCCTGCGGGCCCTTCTCCGGTCCTTCCCAGGCTTCTGTGTCCAGGGCACACCTGCTTTTCCCTGGGAGTTTGTTCCGAGGTGTCCCCTCCCTGCGGACATTGTGTCATGGCCCCAGCGAAGTTAGTGCCTTTGCATCCTGGCACCTGCGGCCTGCCTCGCACCTGGGGGCCGTCTGCGATGGTCTGCGGGACTGAGCTCAGCCGTAGAAGCGGCAGAAGGAATTTCAAGGGCTTGAGTGCCTGTGAGAGCCCTGCCGTCCGTCCGTCTGTCTGTCTGTCTACCCTGAGGAAATCCAGCCGGGCAGGCCTTGTGCGGCGCGGCTGAGCCGGGGTGTGTTGTGTCGTTTCAGCATCACCTTCTCCGTTCCGGAAGGGGCGCTGGTGGCTGTGGTGGGCCAGGTGGGCTGTGGAAAGTCGTCTCTGCTCTCAGCCCTCCTGGCTGAGATGGACAAGGTGGAGGGACACGTGACCATCAAGGTAGGACGAGGACCCCGGGGCACGGGGAACAGGGGGCTGCAGGGTGGCTGGCGGCCCGAGGGGAAGGTCAGGAGTGACGCTGGTTATTTTGTGACTGTCCCTGTGCCAGAATCTCGAGCAGCAGGGCCTCCCCTCCTCATTTTCTTTCCGTCTGTCTCCCTGTCTCTCGTTCTTTCCCTTCCACCCTGTGCTATCCCAGAAGCAGGATTTTCGTGTCATTTATTTCCTGTTGTGTCCCAGCACTTGGAATAGTGCCGGCGTGTAGCAGCCACTTAAAAAGTATTTAGTAGACACACAAACCCCCCTTCCCTGCCGCGGCCCACTCCTGTGTCTCCTCTCTGGTCTCCTCCTGCCGTCTCTGCGCAGGAGTCTTTCCGGCTTGTCCTTTCTCCTGATGGAGCTCTCTGTATCTCTTATAAATATGATAGAAGTTAAAATTTTTGATTTACGCAGTTGGAATATTTTCTTAGAGCATTTTTTTTTAAAGAGTGGTCATCAAACTTATCGACGCGGGGCTAAAAGAAGACTATAGTTTTATTACTTTTAAATACACAGAGTACTTTGAACTAAGTTGAAATTCTCCAAGAGCAAACTTAAGAGGCTGCATTGCAGGTCAAGTCCCAGTGGAAATCAAGAGCCTTGTTTTGCATTTAGTTTGTTCCCCATGAACACTTTTTCCTCGTGTTGAAAAATATGTTCCTGGAAGTTTTATTGACACTAGCCATTTCCTGGAATGTGCTCTGTAGCAAATTCGTCTTGTAAGATATTTGGGGAATAAAAGGCCCCAGGCTTAAACAAACTTGGGAATACCGCACACTCCTTCCTTCTAGATTTATAGCAAATATTATATTTATAGCCCACTCCTTCCTTCTAGATTTATAGCAAATATTAACAAAGGCTCTGAGAAGTCCTGCAAGAAGAGCAAAAAACCATTTAACTTGGTTTAACCCTGTGTGGCCCTGACATATTTGCCTGAGCCTCTTTATGGTCTGTACAGCAGCTGTTTACACCCCCAGATCTACTGTCTCTTGGAATCCACTTCGGAGAATGCTAGTTTGTGCCACACGTTGTTTTTATTTCAGAGCAAAATCCTTCATTTATATGATGCCCTTTAGAAAGTGTACATTACAGTGGCTGAGTCCAAACTCATGGCATTTAGCTGTTGTTTTAGGAAATGTTTTGTCATGACTTTCAAGTACATGTTATAAAGTAAAATGAATGGGCAGCGTGAGCTAGGTTAGGGGAGGAAAGTTCCAGATCATGGTGGGATGCACATTGCATTCTGTTTCATGAAGCCCAGGTTTCCACAGTCACAGCACTACGGGCATATTGGGCCAGATGATTATTTGTGACTGGTTGTTTCACCTTGGTAAGGGGAATGCTAGGAATGTGTTTAAAATATTTTTTTTCCCAAGTGTTTTAGTAAGTGTGGCTTGTGCTTACTGTCTCAGTTGTCTGTGGGTTCTATGGTGAGGCTTTGTGACATTTTGGCCTCTTCTAAGTTAGGATGTAAGAGTCAGCAGTTCAATTATTTATTTGAGAATTCAGATTAAGAATCAGGGCACCTGGGATCCACTCTCAGCCTTGCCCCCTTCAATTCTCCTATTTAGGAATCTCCAGTGGTTCCCCATTACTTGTCTGATAAAGCGCATGTTCCTCGCCAGGACCGCTAGCCCAGCGTGAGCCCCCTGCCGCCCTCCGGCCCATTTCCTGCCTGTCATTCCCTCCCATGATCAATCCATGTCCCATTAGAGTGGCCCTTCTGTTCCTTGGATGTGCCAAGTGCGCCTTGTCTCTGGGCCTTTGCACGTGCTGTTCCCTGTGACTTGAATGCTCTTCCCTGTTCGTGAGACTTACATCTCACCTTTCAGTCTTCGTTAAAAAAAAATTTTTTTTAACAATGTCAGCATTTTTGTTAAATAAATACCCAAAGCAAATATCCTTACCCCAGCTCTTATTCTCATGCTATTGGTGGCACCTTACGTTATATGGAAATGAAAACAGAACGGCCTTTGAAATGGACTGCTATGATACGGAAGTCCTCGCTTAAATGTCACCAAGGAAATTTCCTCAGGCAGTCCTTCCCTGATGTCCCAATCTGGGTCAGACTTCTTAAAACTCTAATGTGTTCTTCTCTCTTAGCATCTGCCGCAGCTGTAACCACGTGGTTTCTTGGTCACATCAGGACTTCCACTCTTGGGAGGCAGGGGTTTTTTAACTCCTGACACTGGAGTCAGTGATTCACCTCGTGTGGCTTCTGATCCCAACTCTAGCGTCTATAGGTCTTTGTGACTCAGTTTCCCTCTTGTTAAAGCAGTAGGTGTGATGAAAATGTCGTGTGGAGTTGTGTCCTCCTGGCAGGTGGGTGAGCTGGCTGCTGTCCTGTGGATCAAGTCTGTCTGTCTGTCTGTCTCATCTCCTCCTCCGTTTGCCACACAGGGTTCAGTGGCCTACGTGCCCCAGCAGGCCTGGATTCAGAATGACACTCTCCAAGAAAACATCCTTTTTGGACGCCGGCTGCGGGAACAGTATTACAAGGCCGTGATAGAGGGCTGTGCCCTCCTCCCAGACCTGGAAATCCTGCCCAGCGGGGACCGGACAGAGATTGGCGAGAAGGTCAGTCCAGTTGCAGCATCGGCCCCTAGATCAGTCAGCTGCTGCTGCGTAACAAACAACCACAACAGCTCAGTGGCTCTGTCAGTCGACTGCAGTTGGCTGACCCAGGCTGGGCTCAGCAGGGCGGTTCTGTTCCACGCTGCAGGCCAGCTGGGCTTGGCTGCAGGCGGTGGTTTGGCTCATGTCTACCCTATATGGGTTCTTGGTGAGGTTTGGCCTGAGGGGGCAGCAGCTGCCCAAGGGTGAGCTCCTCTCATGGTGCCAGCAGAAGCCCAAAATAGTAAAAAAACAAAAACAAAAACAAAAAAAACATGCAGTGTCACTTAAAGCACACTGCCACACACACAAGTCACTTGTCCGCAGCCAAAGGCTGGGGACCAGGAAGTACATGCTCCGTTTATGGTCACGTATTTGTAAAGTCATATGACAAAGGGCATGCTATAGGGAGGAGGGGTGTCTGAGTCAAATGTCCACAGCACAGCCCCCGTCAAAACAGTGATAATAAAATAACAACACAGTTGCTAATACTTAGGGAGCATTTTCTGTGTGCCAGGCACTGTGCTTAACATTTTACACGTATTTCATCTGCAGCAAGCCCATGAGATGAGATTGGTTGTTACTCCACTTAATGGTTGAGGAAAGGGAGGCACAGAGAGGCTAAGTGACTTGCCTGAGGCCACACAGCCACAGAGCTGTAGAGAGAGCATGCCTGCTGCATCCATGTTCTTACCCGCTACATTTTGTCACCTGTAAGGAGGGCCATTCTCTGTTGTGTCAGCCCTCCGTCCCCAGTCCCCCCCCCACTGCCACCTTTCCACCCCCCAGGCCATTCCTCAGTAGCCCCCAGCCCCTGCCCACCCGCAGGCCTTTGCAGGTGCCTTTGCAGGTGCCTTTGCCTGGCCACCTCGCTCTGGCACCCCGTAGAGGTTGTGTGGTGGTTCAACCTCTTGGAAGACCAGGAGTGCAAAGAAACTTGCTTGTTTCCTTTGAGTTACAAACTAATGGCTCCACCAGCTTTGGGATTCTCTGAATGGTTTTTTAAAATTGAGGCAAATTTACAGTTCCCTGGAAAGAAAAGAAACTGTTAGCTGGGGGCTCTGGGTTTAAGAGGAACTTGAGCTTGTATAAGCAGAAAATGAGAACTAGGATTAAGGGTGTAGGTGATTCTTATGGACTCCAAGGGCTGGGATGTAGTGGGGCCAGGCAGGGGCTGGGACAGGCAGCCTGGCGCCCGCTCTGTTTTTCTCTCTCCTTTTCTGCACATCAGCTTCGTGCTTTTTTTTTTTTTTGGACAAGTGTTTGTTCCTGGCACTTGGAGATTCCTGACTGTCCCTGTACGGGAATCTGGACAGAGAGGCTATGATTGGCCTAGCTTGGGTCTGATGTCTGCCCCTGGGCCAATAAGCTATGGCCAGAGGGCCCATCAAGGGAACCTGGCTGCTAGGACTGCCTTGATTCGTGGGCGGGAGGGCAGGCGTCCCTCCGGAGGGGCAGTTAACCCAGTGGGTGTCCACTGTGATTGCCCAGCCAGATATGGAAATGGCATTGGGTTATCTGTCACAGGGGATGGGGGGCCACTGCTGGTCCTGGCAGTGCCCTTCCCCCTGGAGAGTGGGGCCTGGGTTGGATTTCAGCACCCGCAGGGTAGGTACTGCCTGGACTCCGTGGCTTCACCAGGGAGTGACAGATCCAGAGGAAGCTGGCAGAAGGTGTCGGCTGGTAACCACAGCAGCAGCAATGATAAGCATGTTATTGTCACATCCACCCGTGCCTTCCATCAGACCAAAAGATCAGGAGCCTTCCTTTTAGCCAACATTATTCGGTGCCGTAGGCACCCTTCAATGGGCGCTCACTATGTGCTAGGTGCCCTGACCTGCAACTCACAGGAGACTCAGGTTTTCTTCTTTGCCCATTTTACAGATGGGGCTAAATTGTCCATCCCTGGTCGTGGTGGAGCTGGGACTTGAACCTATGTCCATGCAGGTGTAATCTATGCCTTGAGTCTCACGTCAAAAGTGGAGGCGGCGGGTGCGGGCCTGCAGGGCCTCCAGCCTGGGTCCACTGCCTCCTGCGCAGGGCGGGCTCTCGGGCGGCTCCACTGCATTTCTTGAGTCTCAGGGTTTTCCAGGAAGCCCACCCCTCTGCCCTGTCTCCCCCAGGGCGTGAACCTGTCTGGGGGCCAGAAGCAGCGCGTGAGCCTGGCCCGGGCTGTGTACTGCAACACTGACATTTACCTCTTGGACGACCCCCTCTCGGCGGTGGACGCCCACGTGGGAAAACACATATTTGAAAACGTGATCGGCCCCAAGGGGATGCTGAGGAACAAGGTACCTGCGGGTGGGGGCGGGCGCGGGCGGCAGGCTGTCCTGCTCCTTGGTTAAGGTGGAACGTGTCCCCTTTAGGAATCCTTTGCCTCGCTCGCTTTGTTTTTGGTTTTTAATTGGACTTTAGGAACACCTTTCTTATGTTTCCCTTGGAAGCCTTCCCAAGACGGCGTCTCATGCTTGTCTTTATAGGGGTAAGTCCTCGGCATGAACTTGAATTCATCGCCTCCTCTTGGCCAAAGAAGGCCTCTTTGCCCAACTCAGTCACAGGGCTGGCTTCCCAGAGCCGAATCCCACCTCCCGACCTCCGGTGACCGAGCAGGCTGCACCTCCTTCCGTGCCGAGGTGGCAGCGGGTGGAGGGACGGAAGTGTGGAGCAGGAAAATTGCCACAGCACCTTAACATGATAGGAACCAGTTGCTGTGGTTTTTTAGGGTCATTGGTGGTAGCGGAGTTGGTTCCTTTTTTTTTTTTTTGTTCCTGAGCAGAAAACTAACACATGCGCATGGGGGAAATATAGAAGATTAGGAAAAAGAAAAGCAGAAGAAATTATGTACAATCCCAACAGTTAGAGATTTTGTATTTCTTTCAAGTCTTTTTGCTGTGTGCGTAAACTTTTAAAATGGGGTTATGTGTACATGTACAGGAAGCATCATGCTCCTCAGCCCGCCGTAAGCGTGCCCGTACCCACCGTTACAATTCTGCGTGAACGTAACTTTTAAGTAGTAAAAAATATTTTGTACAGTTATCAGAGTGATACTTGCCATGGGCAACAAAATCAATGCATGTAAGAAAATATATATATAGTAAATAAAATAGTCCTTCTTCATCCTGCACCCCTGATTCTTCCCTTGAGAGCGGGGGTCAGCAAATCTGGCCCACCGCCTATTTTGGTGTGGTTCTCAAGCGAAGCACGGTGTTCACATTTTTAGACAGTCGGAAGAAATCTGAAGAATATTGTGTGACCCATGGAAATTGCATTACATTTAAATATCAGTGTCCACAAATAAAACTGTGCCGGAACACAGCCCACTCACTCCTCGGTGTCATCTACAGCTGCTTCATGCTGCGAGAGCAGCGCTTAGTTGTTGCCATGGCGACCATAAGGCCCATACAGCTGGCAATATTGAGTGTCTGGCCCTTTAAGAAAAAAATCTGCTGACTTTTATTAGTTTGATGAACATCTTCCCAAACTTTCAGATCTGCAGGTAAAATATACACATCTGTATAAGTATTTTTTTTTTTTTTTTTTTTTTTTACTGGTTTTGGGGATGGCAGGCAAGGGGAGTTGCTTTAAAAAAAAATTAGGCTATTGCATGCAAGTTGTTTTGCAGCTGTGTTGTTCTTTTATTTGTTCATACGCTTGTGTAGTTCCCGCCCTTCATCCTGCCTTTTGCCCCGTCACCCTTGTTGAAATTGCTTCCTCCCGCCCCCCCGCGTCAGGATACTTGTTTCCCTTCTTTCTTGCCGTGTCTTCACCATCCAGCGCGGTTTTACTTCTCTCGTTCATTTCTCTCCCAACCCGGCGTCTGGGCCCGGGGTCTTTGTCCCTCTGTTCCCTCGGCACGCGTGTTGCAGGGACGCACACGCAGATTCAGCCGCTGCCGTGTGCCGTCGTCCCAGATGCGCATCCCGCCCTCAGACCCAAGTTCTGCCCTCCCAGGTGTTCGCTGACGCCTTCCTCTCCGAGCCGGGCTGTGTCCTGCGTGTGCGCTGACACAGCTGGGTTTCGCTTTGCCCACAGACGCGGATCCTGGTCACACACGGCATCAGCTACCTGCCGCAGGTGGACGTTATCATCGTCATGAGTGGTGGCAAGATCTCCGAGATGGGCTCCTACCAGGAGCTGCTGGCCCGGGACGGGGCCTTCGCCGAGTTCCTGCGCACGTACGCCAGCGCGGAGCAGGAGCAGGCCTCCGAGGACGATGGTGAGGACCACCTCGGGGTTCCTTCCGCTTGGGGGGTGCCTTGAAGGGCCATCTTTGCCTCTTTGAAGTTGCCACCAGCCATGCTGGGAAGGCGGCTCGCCGGGGCATTAGGGTGGGAGCTGGGCAGCCCCACCAGGAGCCAGCTGGGAGGCGTCTTAACCCTTCCAGGGCCGAATTGAGACGGCTCCCGTGTGTCCCTACCACGCTTCGCGGCAGCTGACCCCAGGGCACGTCCTGATGCTTTCCTGCAACATGGCCTTGGCCTACAGAGCTTCAGGGTCTTCATGACAAAAGTGTGGACTCTCAGAGGCTGAGAGAAGCCGAGGACGTGTGTGACTCAAAGCAGATGTGAGGGTTGAGAGGTGAAGCCAGTGCTTGAGCCTGCAAGCTCGGAGTCAGGACCTGGGTTCGAATCCCACTGCTCCTTTTACCAGCTGCATGACCTCAGGCCTGGCCTTCAGACCCCTCTGAGCCCCAAAGATGTATAATAGCAGAAACAGCCATCTGGCATTTGGTGACACAGAATATGATTATGCCCGTACAGCCTTTGGCGTGGGGCCTGGTACTTCCTAAGTGTTCAGCAAATGATAGCAGTTGTTATTGCTGCTCTGGGAAGGGTGACGTGTCCCTGGCATCTGCGAGGTCACAATAGGCTGGGACTCTGAAAGTGGGGTAGTCTTGGGGGTGCCCGCTGCGTCTCTGCAGAAGTCTGGGTCGGGACCTCTCCTTGACCTTATCTGAAGCAAATGGGGTGACTCCTGAGAACCTGCTTCCCAGTTGGTTTCAAGTTCAAGGGGTTGGTTTGCAACCTTCTCAGGCTGCTCTGTGTTCCTGGGTAACGCTAGCGTCTCAGAAGACCCTCTGCTCCACTCCCTTCTTGGAGCTTTGACCTGTGTTGACATGGGGAGGGACAGGAAGCCTAATGCTTTTTTGGGCCCCAGAGGACCCCACCTGTGGTCTGGGGCAGCCTGCTTTGGTTTCAGCTATTGCTAAAGAGATCGGAACTTAAGAGAGGTCACCTGTCTACTTTGATCTCCCTCTCCTAGGAGCTAAGTACTGGCTCCCTGGGCCTGCAGGGTGGGGTGTGATTGTTACTTGTTTGGTCCCCACACAGGGCTCAGATGGACTGTCCTCCAGGTAGGGCTCCAGGGCTGTACCATCACATAACTGCCATGGGCACGGTTGACATCACAGTCTGTGAGTGGGGCCCCCAGGATTGTGCCACATGGCAGGCCCGTGGGGCTGTGCCAGGGACTTTGGGATCGCGAAGAAGGAGCTGTTTAGTGTTCACGTTCCCAGGCCTTCAACAGGGACTTACTGAGCACCTGCTGTGTGTTAAGTCCTTGTATTATTTTCCTAGGGCTGTTGTAACTAAGTACCACAAACGGGTGGCTTAACAGAAATGTATGGTCTCACAGTTTTGGCCTCCAGAACTGTTAAGATCAGGGTGTCAGCAGGGTCGATTCCTTCTGAGGGCCACGAATCTGTCCCAGGCCTCTCTCCTGCTGAGGGTGGTTTGCGGGCCATCTTTGGCACTCCCTGGCTCCTAGAAGCATCGCTCCAGTGTAGCCTCATCTTACTTACTTACATGTGCATTGACCCTGTTTCCAAATAAAGTCACATTCTGAGGTGCCTCAGGTTAGAGCTTCAACATTGCATTTGGGGGAGGACATAGTCCAACCTCAAACAGCCCTGTTCTAGTTTTGGGGAAGATAGCATTGCACAAGTTAGAGGCAAATCCTTGTCTTCATGGACCTAGAATCTAGTGGGCACAAAAGACAATAAACATATGAACGGCTAAAGATGGCTTCAGGTAGCCCTAAGTGCTGGGAAGACACAAACGACAGCACCCTGGGCTGCGGAGGGATGGACGGCATGGCGGCAGCTCAGACAGGGTGGTCAGGGAAGCCCTGTCTGGGGAAGGGACGTTGACGTGGGAAGGAGCTAGCAAGGAGAAGATCTGGGAACAGTGTTCTGGACACAGGGAACAGCAAGCGCAAAGGCCTCAGGACCAGCGTGAGCTGTACTTGTCTAAGAGACAGGAAAAGGAGGCCAGTATGGCCAGACCACAGCGGGCCAGGGATGGGGGAACTGAGGTCAGCAGGCTGATCATCTTCCAAGGAGGAGTTTGGGTTTTGGTCTAAGTGCGGTGGGAAGCCACTGACTGTCAGAAAGGAAAACTGACCGGCCTGAGGGCACGCAGCGGCTGCTGGTGGGGTTGGCACCTCTAGTCTGGTCTTAGTTTCCTGTCCTTGGCTCCTTCCGTGGTCTCTGAGTCTGCCCTTTGGTGGCAGATTCACAACCCTGCATTAAGAGTTCCGCTGTGGCCGGGCACCGTGGCTCACGCCTGTAATCCTAGCACTCTGGGAGGCCAAGGTGGGAGAATTGCTTGAGGTTAGGAGTTCGAGACCAGCCAGAGTGAAAGCGAGACCCCATCTCTACTAAAAATAGAAAGAAATTAATTGGACAACTAAAAATGCATAGAAAAATTAGCCGGGCATGGTGGCGCAGGCCTGTAGTCCCAGCTACTCAGGAGGCTGAGGCAGGAGGATCACCTGAGCCCAGGAGTTTGAGGTTGCTGTGAGCTAGGCTGATGCCACGGCACTCTAGCCCGAGCAACAGAGTGAGACTCTGTCTCACGCTGATGCCACGGCGCTCTAGCCCGGGCAACAGAGTGAGACTCTGTCTCAAAAAAAAAAAAAGAGTTCTGCTGCAGGAGTCATAGAGGTTCTCAGTAAGTGCTTTATTGAGATACAATTCACATACTATGCTATTGCTATTCACCCGTTTAAATTGTACAGTCAGCAATTGTTAGTATATTCACGGAGTTGTGCAGCCGTCACCACAAGTTTAGAACATTTTCCTCACCCCCAAAAGAAACCCATTAGCAGTCACTCCCCGTTTTTCCCCAACCCCCCAAGCTCTGGGCAACCACTACACTACTGTCTGTCTCTGTAGATTTGCTTATTCTGGACATTTCGTATGAATGGAATCATCTCACATGTGGAATTTTGTGGCTGCTTCTTTCACTTAGCATGATGTGTTCAAGGGTCACTAGTATTGTGGCTTCACTTATTTTTGTGGCTGACTAATGTTTCATTGTACAGATGTACCACATTTTGTTTCTTCATCTGTAGGAGGACATTTGGATTGTTTCCACTTTTTGACTAGTATGAGTAATGCTGCTGTGAGTCCTGGAGGTTTTAAAAGAAAAGTGTTTTTCTGTTTTGCCAGCGTGTGATGGTTGACATTCCCCAAAGCTTTTGAGTTCTCTGCTTTGAATAAGTTTCCGCATGTTTATGCCTTTGCAGTTGGAAAGTTCTGCCTTCGGTCTAGCCTGTTTCCTCTTGCTGCAGAATCTCCTTGCCCTCTCTCTTAGCTGTGGCAACTTCTCGATCACTGTATTTCACCGACCTGCGTGGCGGGGCTACATTTAGGCGAAAATAACCCTCTGGGCTTTTAAAAATCAACAGGTATGGGTTTAACTGAATCTTTTCCCCAGATCGAGGTCTCTCTCCCTCTCTTTTCCATCAAGGTGAGCCAGGAATGTCTTTAAATTCTGTTGGCCTCAGATGGGCTTTTTCCCCTGCCCGTGTGCCCAGCCGCTAGCATATCCAACGCGGTCCATACACAACACAGAATGTTGCCAGTTTCTTTATTATTTTTTGTGCACGTCAGCATTTAATTTGGTGGTCAAAATACCACCCACCGCACTAGCACCTCTGTGGGTTCAGCCTCCTCGCCTCCTGCCAGGCAGGGTGCTGAGCCCTTGGCCTGTGGGTCTTCAGTCTGACTGGGCGGCCCCCCCTTTTTCCGCCACGCGGGAGGGGCCCCGTCCATAGCGTCTTGGCATTAGGGTCTAGTCTTGCTCAACTCAGGCAGCTCTCCGCGCCAATGACCTTGGATTTGTTTGAACCACATTTTTGGCTCCTCCTAAAGGGTAACATTTTTCCTTGTTGGATTCATGAGGTCTTTTTTTAGAACACCCAGGCTGCAGCGGGATGAGGGCTTGCGGCTGGGGAGTAGTCCTTCTCGTGGGGGTGGGGAAGGGAAGACACACAGGGGCTAGGCTTGTGGATGGGGAGACGCTGGCCCCTGCCCGGGTAATATTTAACATTCTGATTTCTAGGAAATCTACTCGTGTTTTACTTTTCTGGGTGGCAAAGAAGGTGAAAAACATTTTTATGACTCTGGTTTCTTTTTTCGGAAACCTAAAAGCTGTAGCAGTGGTGTTCAGTGGGGAGCAAATTCGTCTCCCACCCCTCGGGGATATTGGCACCGTTCGGAGACATTTTTGGCAGGCGCAGCTGGAGCCCGGGTTGCCACTGGCCTCTGTGGGTGGAGGCCAGCGGAGTGGCCACACACCCCCAGGGCCCCCGGCGTCGCAGCGCAGAGGGAGAGGGGCCGTGGACCGCTGCGACTCTACGCTGCCCCGAGTCCTTCCTGTCGTCTTGGAGAAGGGCCTTTGTTCCATCCGTGTGGCCGTTTTTCAGAACCTTGCTGAAACCATCTCTCAACCTCGGGACAAACATTTGTCACTCAGTTTTTTGCTGAGTCTTATTTTTCCTTACTGGTTATAAAGTCGGTGTGTGCTCATCACAGACATTTGCAGACTGCAGGGGAACGTTAAGAATCAGGAGAAAGAACATCCTTCCCGCTGTCCCACCACCGCAGGCAGCCACCGCTAGCGCTGGCGTCTCTTCCGCTTGTCCTTCCTTGTGGGCCCTTTCCCTTGACGTGGTGGGGATCACTTGTGGGGTTTCCTCCTTTCTCCTCCTGTCCCCTCTTCACACCGGGCCAGAGCCCCTCCCCACGTCACAGAGCTGCCTGTAGCGCTGAGCAGCCATCGGAGAGCTGGTCGTTGAGACGCCACGTTCCCTCTCGCTGTCCTCGGTGGCTGCGTTTCTTCCTCTTTTGAGGACGAAGAGCTTTCAGGGCTGAGGCTGCAGGGGAGGAGGTGGGGTGATGGAGCCAGGCAATTCCGTGTTTGGTCAAAAATGAGGCGTTGACTATACGGCAGTGAGTTGCATTCTTCCCTCAGGGGAGGCCGACCTGCTGGCCCTTGCCCAAGCAGCGTTCCAGAACCTTCCTGAGTGACGGCGGTGTTGCTGGAATAAACAGCGAGCCTCCTGAGGTGCCTGCTCCGGGGCTGGCAGCTGAGCGCACAGACCAGAGGCAGCACTTGCGTGGTCATAGGGTAGGGCGGATACCTGAGTTATCAGCGTCAGAGACCCATCACCTGGGCGACCTGTCACCTGGGTAGACTCAAGGGACATTCGTTGACTTACAAATTGCATGTGTTTGCTTTCAAAAAAGAGAAAAGGCGTTCCTAGTATTTTACAGCATTACAGTATTTTCTGCACTCTCCCCACCCCACCCCCCACTCGTCTCTCCTTCCCCTGCCTTGTTTTTCTTTGTAGTGCTTACCACTGCCTCGCGGTAAATCACAGATCTGCTGGTTTGTCTGTCGTCTCTCTCTTCCCTTGGAGTTTAAGCTCCATGAGGGGCTTTCTGGTCGCCTCTGCATCCCCAGGACTGAGAACGGTGCCTGGCACATAGTAGACACTCAATAAACGTGTTGAATGAGCGAGTGAATGATTTACACCTTGATTAAGGCTTGCTCGGTATAAGCAAGCTGTAGGTCAAAGGGCTTTGGATCTTTACACAGCTGCACAAATATCCCAGATTAGAAGAAAATATGAGCTGATTTTACCCATTTCTCTCAGGGCTGGGTTAGAAACCAGCTTTGGAGGCAGGGGCTGTGGGAGGGCACCACTGTGGCTGATGAGAAGCCCCTTCTGGTATCGGAAAGTCAGCTCTGCTTGTTCTCATGTCGTTCGCTTGTCGGTCTGTCCGTCTGCCGGTCAGGTGTCTGCAGAGTGCCTGCTGTGTGCTGCAGGGCCACCTGGTACATGAAGCCAGCATGTGGGATGGTGACGCCCCTGCAAGTTATGCAGTGCGCATCCTGTGTAACTGTACATGGCAGCCTGAAGTGCCAGGTACTGGGAATAGAGTGGAGGACAAGACCACTCTGTACCTTGAGAACTTGCAGTCTGATGGAGGAGACAAACACTGAATACTCAAGGACATCACGGTGCTAAATGCAGTGATGGAGGGGTGCCTGAGGGCCTGCGAAAGCCCAGAGAAGGGGTCCCCATCCCAACGAGGGAGGGGCCAGGATGACATCTGAGCCAAGTCACCTTCTCTTGGCTCCATGCGCAGCTGGCTCAGTGTAAGCTTCCATGGGGCCAGGGGCCCTTTAATAAGCCATGTCTGTCCTCGAAGAACTGAGGCTACAGGCTGGGGCGGGGGCCGTGTCACCTCCCAGTGTCACGCCTGCCCTCCCTGCTGGAGGACTGTATTTCCTTCCCTCTGCTGCTGTGAAGACAGAAGGTTGCTCTACATTACTTTCTAGCTCTGTTTATGTTTAAACACAGTGATGACTTTTTGAGAAAGGGGTCCACCCAGCATGTGTGGGATGGGGAAACTGAGGCACGAATGGAGCAGACTCGTCAGCCATCCTTGCCCCTCTCCCCTTCAGAGAAGCTGGCCCATTCATTCCCTCTGGGCTTTCAGATGGGAGCTTGGGGCAGGGGTTGGCCTCGGTTCTTAATACTTTCTTGGTTCTTGTGACTTCCCAGGCAGCGAGGCGACAGATGCGGAGGAAAGAGGTCAGTGGTGCCCGGGCTGGAGCGGGCCGTGCGTGGGAGCAGGGCTGGGCTGGAGTGCCGCTGCATGCCTCGGGAGGGGCCCTGAGTGGCTGCGTGGTCGCCCTTCCGTCGTTCACTGGTTCATCCAGCGAATGTTTACCGGGCACCTACTTTGTGCCAGGCGCAGTGGGTGGCACTGGGCGGGGCGGTTTGCATCTCCAGGTCTCCCGCTCACCGCCTGGTGGCGTTGGCTAAGCGTTACCACTTCATGGTCACATTATCGTGACCAGTGGTTGTGAAATGCCTGGCGCACAGTAGGTGGACGGTAAATGGCAGTGGTTTGATTGATGTAAGATGCCACCCACGCGTCCTGGGCCAAGACAGCGCAGGGTGATCATCGCCTGCTGAGGAGCTGCGGGTGGCGGCCGGGGCCCAGAGGAGAGGAGGGGTGTCCTTTAGCGGAATTGCAGCAGCCAGAGAGGACCCAGCCCTCCTGCCTTCGGTACCCAGTAGCGTGTGGCTGAAGGTCCTGGCTAAGGCTCTTCTGCAAGTGGCAGAAGCCAACTCCGGCCACGTTAAACAAAGAAGGGCGTTTACTGGAAGGATAGCAGGTAGCCCAGGAGTCAAAGGCAAAGCTGAGCAAACGGGCCTCAGGAAGTGGGAATTCCGGAAATCTGGACAGACTCTTTCAGGACAGATGGGCTGTCTTTGGTCCCTGTAGACCACGGATGATGGTTCAGAGTCCTGGGAGAGGGCTCTGCTGGGGTGACCTCAGGCAGGCGCCTCCTTGGCTGGGAGCCTGGGGTGCTGATTGACAGGCTGTAGGGAAGAGGGGGAGAGCTGATTCCTTCAAAAGACCGACAGGATGGTGGACCAGCTGATGCTCTTACTCCTCCTCTTAGACTCTCAGCTCTCCCCCTTGCAGGGTAGAATTTTCCAGCTGCCCCAGCTGGAACATCCACCTGTTCCAACAGGTGGGCTGAGCAGGCCACCATGGAAGTGCCGGTCAGGACGTAGTGGTTTGCGCTCATGATGAGCAGGGGAGGAGGGAGGCTGAAGTTTATAGGAGGGTACTGGGGCTGCTGGGGGCGGAGAGGGGCTCTCTGCAGCGTGCCACCTCCAGGACAGGGGTCCCCGGAGTGTCCTGGAGCATCTCGTCCCTGCACAGAGAAAGGTAGCTAAGGCCAGGCCTGGCTTCCAGCGTCATGCATGTGTACAAGTACCGGCTGCATGTGGCTACATGGAAAGTCCTGCTTGTTATCCCCCTTCCTGAGTGATGTGGCTATTTTTGTTTTGATTAAAAACAAAGGTGCTGATATTAAAGGGACCGTTTAAAGCAGTGGTTCTCAGTCCTGGCTGTGCCCCAGAATTATCTGTAGAACGTGTTTCAAAACGCACATGACAGTAAGCACTGCAAGGTTGCTGTCACCAGGCACTCGCTGCATCAGTCGTGGTGAGTGATCTCGTTTCGCCCTCCTGCTCGAGAGAGTGGAGTCCGCTGCTGTTCCTGTTTTGTGATGTGGTCATCGAGGCTCAGAGAGGTTTATCACTCCCCACAAGGCACACAGCTAGGAATTGAGAAGACACTTGCCTCACGTCCCAGTCAGCTGACTGCATTCTAATTCAGAGTCATCGCAGGTGGGGGCCGGCCGGGCACCCGCTCACCTGTAGAGCCCCTGGGTGATGCGCTCACAGCCAGCACGGGGGATCCCTGGCTGGGAGCACCTGCCCCTCTTTCCCTCCCTGTCTGTGTCTCCCGGCTGCTGTCACCCAAGGGAGCCTGCCTTTCTGGAGTCTGCTTTTATTCACATCACATCAGCGGGTTCCGAGGGTCACCCCGAGGGACCGCTGGCTGCGTGTTTATCCCCTTTGTGCCTTCCGTCCCCACCTCTCGGGGAGCCAGTCCTTTGGTGCCCAACTTGTGGGCACCTGTTACCAAGGAGCGAGGACATCCATGGAGAGTGGGTAAGCAGTAATGCAGCCCTGCGTCGTGGAGGTGGAGGAGGTGATCTGTCTCAGCATGGCACGGTGCCACACACTCACTCAGCGTTGGCTGTCACCGTCGGTGACGTTCTGGTGATGATCGTTGATGCTGGGTGGATTCTTCTGGGGTTGGGGCCAGCAGCCAGCTGGTGCCTCCCACGGTGGCCTCTCAGGGTCTTTCCTAAGTCTGCAGCCCAGGGGTGGCCAGGGCCGGGATCTTATTCGAGACTCAGCTGGGGAAGGGCCCACTTCCAAGTTCACATGGTTGTTCAAGTATCGAAATGCTTCCCTACTAGTGGGGAAACAGCCACTGCCTGGGAACCCCTACCCTGGATTCTCGGGACCTCCCCATGATCCAGCAACAAAGGGGTTAACTCCTGGCACCACAGGGACCCTTGTCATACTGGCTATTTATTTTGAGTATCACTCCTACTTGGGATGCCTGGGGGACTAGTGGGCCACGGTCCCATCCTCCGTGTGGGTCCTGCATCCCGGTCCTGTTAGCAAAGCCTGATGCTCAGATACCGTGGGCAGAACTGGGTGTTCCTTTGCCATCACGGCTGGCGCAGGCCGCCTTCCTAGCCTCAGTGCCCTCAGCTGGGACCCTCTAGACAGTTGGAAAGTGCCATCCCTGCCCCAAGGGACCTGGCTCCAGAGATCACCTGCCACCCCAGTGGGACAGCGGCTTGTGGCCTCAGCAGAGCAGGTCTGTCTTTCTGAGCTTCCTGGCAGCTAGATCGTGTGCGGTCTCCTCTGTGCCGCGACGGTTTTCCCTGCCTTTGGCCCTGGCTCCTGAAACCCCAATCACCCCCTTTGTCTCTCCTTTTGCCACCAGGGACGACGGGCATCAGCAGTCCCGGGAAAGAGGCCAAGCAGATGGAGAACGGCGTGCTGGTGACAGACCCCAAGGGCAGGCAGCTGCAGAGGTAAGCGCCAGGGGAAGGCCTGGTCCCGAGGACCCTGCACTGCCCCACAGGGGTGCCAGCTGCGAGGCCTAACGCACCAAGAGAGGCCCCTGGCTCCCCAGGGGTCCAGGCAACATGGGCATTCTGCCTCCCCTCCCGAGTCCTCTGCGGGTCCACTTCCCAGAGTGCAGAGGCCCAAAGGGGGAGCTGAGCACTGTCCCTGCCAGGGTTCATTCCCTTTCCCTGGGGACTTGTAACCCTGGGCAGTGACACGGGGTGTGTGCGCACACGCGTGCACGTGATCACACGTGTGCTTGCAAGTGTGCTCGCAGGGACATCTCGTCTCTCAGCCCTGCTGGCCCTGCCCGAGGTGTCCGTGCGGTTGACACCCTGTGCTTTCTTCGCCAGACAGCTCAGCGGCTCCTCCTCCTACAGCGGGGACGTCAGCAGGCACCACAACAGCACGGCCGAGCCGCAGAAGGCCGGCGCCAAGGAGGAGGCCTGGAAGCTGATGGAGGCGGACAAGGCTCAGACCGGGCAGGTGAGGCCCGGCTGCCTACGCGGGGCCGGCGGCCGAGTTCGCGCTCTGTCTGTGTCAGCTCACGTGTCTGGCCTGGCACTCTGAGCTCGGCAGCTACTGTTCACAGCACCGGGAAACTGAGGCCAGGGAGGCTAAGTGACTTGCTCAGGGCCGCGGCTGGTGAGGCGCAGAGCTGGGGTTTGAACCTCCGCGGTCGGACTCCAGGGTCGGCACCTGCTGTCTCTGCGGCTCTCGCTGGCTGGAGGCGCCCTGGGTGCTTTAAGTCAGCTGTGCACAAGATGCTTTCAGGTTGTGCACAGACAGCACCACGGACACCGAATGGAATAGAAGAACGTTTTCCGTGTCTTTTTCATTTCTCTTTTAGTCCGCACATCCTGAGAAAGTCTCAGCTGGGTGCTGGCCTGTCTTTAATACCTAACAACTGCTAGCCTCTCTTTGTAACAGGAGAGCAGGTTTCAACCTCCTGTTTTATTGTATATTTTTTTTCAAGATCATCTATTTTGGGCAAGTGTCCATAATTTTCCATTTATGGTAGCGGTCCAGAGTTTATTTTTAAAAATAAATGTGGTTATGTTAAAAAAAAAAAAAGGGGAATGGGGCTTTTAAAATAAGTAAAAATTAAACACACAGATAAAAACAAAAAAACCCACGGAAGGTGGTGGTGCAGTGAATGAGGTTGGGCACTTTCTCTTACGTCTGCCCGGATGTGTCCAGAGCCTCCTGGCCCTCTGCTCCCAGCTTCTGCCCTGTCCTGTCATCACTGCCAGGGCTGTGGCCAGGGGCAGAGGTGACTGTAGTGTCCCCTCTCACCTTGCTCGGACCCTCCAGGGAGCCAGAGAAATTCCCTCAAACCAAGGATTTGGGAAGGGAGGGCCAGAGATGCCAGGCTCGTTTAATCCTCGCTTAGTGTCTGGAGGAGACGGGTCCCAGCGTTGTCCCCACGTCATAGACGAGGAGCACTGAAGCTGGCAGGCTTGCCACTCGTCAGAGTCAGAGCAGGAGCGGAGCTGGGCTCCACACATGTGGTCATTTCTGGCTCCTGCGCCCTCCACGTGAGGACGGGGTCCCCTGTGGACTCGGCCCGGGACCGCAGGCGGCCTGGCTGCACAGTGAAGCCGCGTGGTGAAATCAACATGTTCTCACTTCCGAGTCCCTTTGCCCCAGCACCCAGCAACTCCGGTTTCCAGGACAGAGACTTGAAAAATCGAAGGAGGCAGTCAGTTAGGCCAGTCAGGCGGCAGACCTGGTGTCTTCCACCTTCATTTTACTCATGCCTGCAGTTTGTTGCAGCCCGGCCCGGGGGCCTGGGCGGGGCGCTGGCCTGGGCGGAGGTCCCTATCTCTGGTGTCAGACCACTCTCAGCCTTTCTCGGATCGTGCACGTGTCTGGGTGATGTTTGATGAAAGCCCGTCCAGCCGCTCAACTGGAAGCTTCTTGCGGGCAGAGAGCTCGACTTTGTTCCCTGCCCTGGGGGTGGCGGGGGTCGCGGGCGATGCCCTGGGCAGGAGCGACATGGGGCGGTTGGACGGCACCGCCGCTGTCGAAGCCCGACCGTGGGTGCGTCTGACCCACGCCTTCTCTCCCGGGCCTCCAGGTCAAGCTGTCCGTGTACTGGGACTACATGAAGGCCATCGGGGTCTTCATCTCCTTCCTGAGCATCTTCCTCTTCTTGTGTAACAACGTGGCCGCCCTGGCTTCTAACTACTGGCTCAGTCTCTGGACCGACGACCCCGTCATCAACGGGACCCAGGAGCACACGAAAGTCCGCCTGAGCGTCTACGGAGCCCTGGGCATTTCACAAGGTGGGTGCCGCCAACCCCACCCCACCTGGTGTGGGCTCCTGTAATCGCTTTGTGTCTCGTGATGGAGCTGGATCCCCTGAGTCCTCAGGGTTTTGTGAGCCCCCAAACCAGGCCAAACCCAGCTGAACAGCACCTGTCACGTGGTAGGCACTGAAATACTCGTAGGAGGAATGTTTCTTGAATGCTTTGTTCATGGGGCCCCGGGAGGGAGAACAGAGGAGAACTTAGTGTGCCCATTTTACAGATAAGGAAGGTTGAGAACAGAGGCCACTGGGAGCCCTGTGAGTTGGGGGAACCCCCTTGCCCCTGTTTCTTTGTCAGGATGACAGAGCTGCTGCGACGTCTTCTTTGTGGAGATTAGTTTACAGTTGTCAGCCATCGGCACTGTTGTCCTCCAGGGGACGTTTGACAGTATCTGGAGATAACTCTGGTTGTAATCTGATTGAGAACCTTCTTCGTGGTCCTGTGGTGGTCCCTAAACCCAGCAGCATTGTTAATGACAGCTGATGTTTACAGAGCATTTACTTGGTACTTGGCTCTGTTCTAAACACTTTTTCATGTTTTAACTCGTTCTATCCTTGTAGCAATGCTGGGAGGTAGGAGTTAATATTGTCTCCATTTTAGTGATGCAGAAAGTGAGGCCCAGAGAGGTTGAGTGAGTTGCCCCGAGTCACACAGCTACTACGTGGCAGTGCTGGCATTGAATGAACAGTCTGGCTGAAGCCTTAACCTCTGCACTGTGCAGCGTAGGAGTGGTATTTGCGTCCTCAAAAGACTGTATTTATATCCCCCCGTGTACGTTAAATGCCCGTGATATAGACACGTACACAGTAAACACGTATGTGTGACACTTCCCGCATGCCAAGCGCGTGGCCACTCAGGGACTTCACATTCACGGTGGTCCAAGGTAAACGTCATTGTCTTCATTTCATAGAGGAAGAAACTGAGGTTCAGAGAGGTTAGATGACCTGTTGAAGGTCCCCGGCTGGGGAGTCACAGAGACAGGAGTTGGTGCATTGGCTTTTGAGCCTGTCATTTTAGCCCTCGCCTCTCTGGTTTCTCCCTGATTAAAGAGCCGAGACAGAAGCCCGTGTCCCTGTGAAATTGCCACTCTGGAAAGAACAGTGCCCTGCTGTGGGCTGTTCGGAGAAGCCACAAATGTCTCAAGATCTCCAGGAGATGGCTTTGGGAAAACACATCGCTAAGAGGGCAGACATAGTATTTTTTGAGCTTCTCAATCCCTAACCTCCCCTCCTCCTGCCATTAATTAGGGCGGAGGACTGTGGCTTCCAAATTGTAATTGAGGGAAGGTAGAGAACAGAGAGGGTTTGGTGTTTATCTGGGCTCACATAGCAACACTGTCTGCTCTACAGCAATGATGTCTTTCTAGTATGGTTGTCACAAGCCGTGAGTGGCTATTTTAATTTCAATTAATTAAATAAAATTCAAAAGTTAGTTATTTGATTGGACTAGACACATTTCAAGTGCTCGATAGCCACCAGTGGCCAGTAGTGGCTGCTGTATTGGACAGCACAGACGTAGAACATTCTGATTGCTAGAAAGTTCCATTGGAAAGCGCTGGTCTAGAGGAACGGGGCACACGGATTCAGAGCATGACCCTGGGGCAGGCTGGCTGAGTTACAATCTCAGCTCTGCTTCTCCTGGGCTGAGTATATTAAGGGCAAAGAAATGGACCTGTCTGGGCTTCAGTTGTCTCAGCTGTGAAATGCGTAGTACCGGAACTTAGAGTTGTCATGAAAATCGGATACACGTAAAACCCTAGCACGGTGGTCAGCACGTGGTGAGTGCTCTCTAAACAATAGCCACCATCATTATTATTATTCTTCTTACAAGTTGGGAGTCCCGGCCTGCTCTGCCCGCACGGCCACTCCCTGCAGTGCGCGGCCCCGCCTGGCCCCTTCCCGCTGCGGGGTTTAACTCCGGCGTGTTCGCAGGTATCACCGTGTTCGGCTACTCCATGGCGGTGTCCATCGGGGGGGTCTTTGCATCCCGCCGTCTGCACCTCAATCTGCTGCACAATGTCCTGCGGTCGCCCATGAGCTTCTTTGAGCGGACACCCAGTGGGAACCTGGTGAACCGCTTCTCCAAGGAGCTGGACACAGTGGACTCAATGATCCCGCAGGTCGTCAAGATGTTCATGGGCTCACTGTTCAACGTCGTGGGCGCCTGCATCGTCATCCTGGTGGCCACGCCCATCGCCGCCGTCATCATCCCGCCCCTGGGCCTCCTCTACTTCTTTGTCCAGGTACGAGGTGGGGTCCTGGTGTCCAGGATGAGCCCCGCTGTGTCTTGCGCACCCATGTCACCTAAGGGGTCATTTCCTCTCACCACTGCAGCAGTGTGGAGTTGCCGAGGATTTGCTTGAGGAGGGTTTAGATGTGTTTCTGTCAGTTTTGAATACCTAAATTGAATGTTTGTAGCTTGCAATAACCAAATGTACTTTTTTTCCTAATAGGTTATATTTTTATAGCCATAAATTAGCAAAGGAAACAAAACCTGTAATTATAAAGACACCTTCATTAATAAATTTAGTTCCTAAGCCGCCTGTAGATAATGGAGATATGAATAATAATTGCTTAAACAAGATAAGTGTTTATTCGTTTCTCTGTCTTAATAGAAATTTAGAAATAGTCCATTCAGGGATGGTATGGCAGCTCCATGAGTTTGTTAGTATCCCGGATTCCTTTTATTTACTTTTTAAAATTTTACCCACTTTGCACAAGCCTTCCATTCTTAAGTTGATTTCAGGTCCAAAATAGCTGCTGGAGCTCCAGCCATCACATCTGTATTTTAGACAGCGAGACTGAGGAAGGGGAACATGCGAAGGCAGCGTATAGTCACTGAATCAACACTATCCATTTAAATACAGTAGTGCCCACTTACCACGGGGGATATGTTCCAAGACCCCCAGTGGATGTGTGAAACTCCAGTTGGTACCGACCCCTGTGTATACTATATTTTTTCCTTATACTTACATATCTGCAATGAAGTTTAATTTGTAAGTCAGACACAGTAAGAGATTAACAACAGTAATAATAAAGTAAAACAACTGTAACAATACACCAGCATCGCTATACTCTTCGTCTTGGGGTAAAACAGGGTCACTTGGGTGCAAGTGCTGCCTCACTGCGACAGTTGACCTGATAAGGAGACAGCTGACGTGACTCGCGAGCGTGCAGTACCTGTAGCGTGGGCACACCAGACAGGGATGATCCACGCCCTGGGTGGGACGCGGCAGGACAGTGCAAGATTTCTTCACACTCCTCGGAAGGGCCCATAATTTAAAACTTACTGTTTCTGGAATTTTCCACTTAGTATTTTTGGACCTCAGCTGATCGCATGTAACTGAGACGGGGAAAGTGAAACCTTGGCTAAGGGGGAACTACTGTACGTTTGGTTGTCCAGAACTTAGTCACGTGACCACCTCCATTTGCAAGGGAGGCTGGGAAGTGTAGTTTTTTAGTCGGACACAGTGCAGGTCCCAGCAAAAAGTTTCTGTTGGGAAGAAAAAGGGGGTGCCGTGCGGGCCGTCAGTCACTGCCACAGCTGTCCTGTGGAAGGTGTCATCAGAAGTTCTTTGAACGTGTGTGGTGTCTCATATCACTGCAGGATCGATTTGTTTCCATTGGACAGATGAACATGTTGAGGCTCAGGATACGTTACTTTGTTTTAGTTTTAAAAGCAAGTCCTTTTAATAGAAAAGGTAACGTAAGCGGGAAGATGGCTCCGTTGGAGCTGCTGTGTTGCCGGGAGGAGGCGTCTCTGCTTTGTGGACTTGTCTGACATCCTGGAACACCCGGCAGTGTGTGAGCGTGGTCCGTGGCCCGGCCCGGGGCAGGCTGTGTGTCCATGAGCCTCCGCCACCGCCTTGGTCTCGGAGAGAGGAATCCCAGCCCACAAGGTAGTTTGTTCTCGTGGGCTAGAGTTACAAAGAGAAGTGAATAATTAAAAAAAAAAAAAATCAGATCATTCCTAAATAAAAATTCATCTCAGGTTAGATTTTTGTAGTAACTAAGATCCCGAAGCAATGACAAGTAGAGGAAATCGAACAGGTAAAGCACTTTAGGATAAGTTGCCTCTAGAACGTTCAGAAAAAAGAGGGACTGGGCACCGTGGCTGACGCCTGTAATCCCAGCACTCTGGGAGGCCGAGGCAGGAGGATTACTTGAGTTCAGTAGTTCGAGACCAGCCTGAGCAAAAGTGAGACCCCATCTCTACTAAAAATAGAAAGAAATTATTTGGCCAACAAAAAATACATAGAAAAAATTAGCCGGGCATGGTGGCATGTGTCTGTAGTCCCAGCTACTCGGGAGGCTGAGGCAGGAGGATGGCTTGAGCCCGGGAGTTTGAGGTTGCTGTGAGCTATGATGACGTCATGGCAGTCTAGCCTGGGTGGGTGACAGAGTGAGACTCTGTCTCACTAAAAAAAAAAAAAGAGAGAGGAGGGGAGGTCAAGGGTCAGGTGGGGATGATCACGTGGGCCTTTGGCCATGCCAGGGGTCTGGGTTTCGTTCGAGGTGGTGGGAACTGCTGGACGGGGTGACATCCAATCCCCATTCCAGGAGTGAGCAGATCAGTGCTCGAGACCACGCAGGGTGGTGTGGTCCCTGGGTTAGCATGCGGAGATTCTGGGCACCCAGAGGGCTGCTCGCCTGTGGGTATAATTACCGCAGCCCGGACTGTCAACCACAAAGAAACTGCTGAGCGCAGAGGCCTCGGAAAAGGCACCTGTTACTTTCAGTGCTCCCTGCTGAAGGCCTCTGCCTCCAAATGGCCCGGTGCATGGGGCGCAGGGCAGGAGGCAGGGAGGCCAGGCCCCTCAACGCCCTGTTAGTCCGTCCAGCTCTGTCACTGGGGAGCAATTGCGGGTGCGTTGCCTTTGGAATGGGGAACCCCAGTCTCACTGGGTCCATTTGTCCAGATGAGGAAACTGAGGCCAAGAGAGTTCAGTGTCCTCAAACGGCCAGTCCGGCATCTGTTCTTCGGTCCCTCAAAGCTCCCAGCGGGTGCTTGGCTTTTGTTCTGTCCCCAGCAGGACTTGCTGGGCCATGCTCTGTGCCTGCTGCTGGCTGAGTGCCCAGTGAGGCAGGTGCAGAGCGGGCGAGGTGTGTGCCCGTGAGGGTGGTGTCAGCACGACCAGGAAACGTGACGGCGAGCTGCCGGGCGGGAGAGCTCCCCCAGAAGCACCGTTTGCACCACCCTTTGCTGGGTGATGGGGAATGGCCTGGATGGGACAGGGTTGGGGGCGGGGGCGTGTGCAGGACAGGGTCAGCGAGGGGGCGTGGTTGGGCCTACTGAGAGCCTGGGAGGCCCTTGAGAGAGGGGTGACGAGATTTGCTTTGCATGGGCGCAGTCACAGCTGAGGGAATGCGACGAACTGGCAGAGTTCTGTCACTCAATGGTAACAGTAGCCACCATCTACCGCAGTGAACTGAGGTCCGATGGATCTCCAGACCTGTGCTTACACCCACGCTACTGGGGCCATAAAACCCTAGAGGTCACAGGCTTCAGAGCGGCAGTGCAGGTCAGGTGGAAGTTAGCACTTTGCAGCCAGACTGCTGGGGTCCCAGTGCCAGCCCTGCCACTTCCTAGGGTGTGACCCTAGGCGGGGCGACATTAACTAGCCCCTCAGTGTTTGCTCATCGTGGTGGGAAGGAGCGCTGCACGGGCCTTTTTTGTGAGGATTAGATGAGCTGATGTGTGTGAAGGCGCTCAGAGCGATGCCTGGGACGGTGTGCTGTAGGTGGCGTGGGTCCTTACTGTCACTGTCATTGTCACTGTGCCTGCGGCTCACAGGTGAGCGGGAACACCTGTTAGAGCAGCCCAGCGCCAGCATCTTGCCTCCTGGAGGCACAGATTACCTCCAGACTTTGTCCCGCTCCGCCCGAGGAGGGTGGGGTGAGGGGACCGTGGCCGACTCCCGCCCTGTGTTCTCTCCCGCACCCCAGAGGTTCTACGTGGCGTCCTCCCGGCAGCTGAAGCGCCTCGAGTCGGTCAGGACCTCCCCGGTGTACTCCCACTTCAACGAGACCCTGCTGGGCGTCAGCGTCATCCGCGCCTTCGAGGAGCAGGAGCGCTTCATCCGCCAGAGCGACCTGAAGGTGGACGAGAGCCAGAAGGCCTACTACCCCAGCATCGTGGCTAACAGGTGGGCGTGGACCCCGGCCCTCCGAGCGCCTTGTCCCTTTGCCCCGCCTCTTCCTCGAGCCCTTCCTGGGTGCAAAGCCAGGCTCGGGTCCTCTCAGAAGGGCGGTGGGGGGAGAGGCGAGGTCAGACGGGCCGTCAAAGGCCGACAGGAGCACCGTGACGGCGCAGCACCTGGGGCATTTCAGTGCAGGGACAGCGTCCCTCCGGAGCCAGGAAACCCCACAGGGGCCGTCGTGTCCCCTCGGCCCTCCTTCCCCCGGTGCCCAGGCTGCATGTTTCACACAAGCCGGGCCCTGGAGGCCTCTCTCCTGGAACTGCTGGGGGGTTATTTCTGGTAGCAAAGGATCCCCCTCTCTCCCCGTGAGCTAGGAGCCAGGGCCCTGGGAGCTGACTCGCGTGTGTGTGTGTGTCCGTGTCCATCTGCCCGTGTGTCTCGCGCAGGTGGCTGGCCGTGCGGCTGGAGTACGTCGGCAACTGCATCGTCCTGTTTGCCTCCCTGTTCGCGGTGATGTCCCGGCACAGCCTCAGCCCCGGCTTGGTGGGCCTGTCGGTGTCGTACGCGTTGCAGGTAGGGGGCCCGCGCGGCCGGAGTGTTACCGTCTGTTGCTGGGGGGCCAGCCGGCAGGCTCCTGTGCTTTAGACTCTCGCAGGAGGAGGGGAGAAGGAAGAGAGGGGGTCAGAGGGGTGGGTGACCCACCAGAGCAGGAGAGGAGTTCGACGTGTGGCCGGGATTTCTGCCGTCGGTCAAGGAGACGCCTCGATGGCCCAAGAGGATGCCTCCAGCTACAAGGGAAACGCTGTTAAAACCAAATTTCCCTCTAAGCGCTGCGTGAGCTGCATCTCACAAACTTTGATCTGTGGTGCTTGCGTCTTACCACCTAGTTCAAAATATTTTCCAGTTTCCTTTCTGATTACTTCGTGTGGCCAAGGGGTTATTTGGAAAATATGGTGCTTACTAAGAGCTGCAGTGTGGCCAGTCCTGGCTGTAGGTGGGGTTGCTGATTTCTGTCCCTTCTTATTTGAAATGTTGCGTCGTTCATACTGGTGGAAAATGCAGCGAGCTTGATCGCTCTGGGAGCTCCATGCGACTCTTTCCCTGCAGGTCACCGCGTACTTGAACTGGCTGGTTCGGATGTGGTCTGAGACGGAGGCCAACATTGTGGCCGTGGAGAGACTCAAGGAGTATTCGGAGACAGAGAAGGAGGTAAGGCAGGGAGGGGCCCCCGGCCTGTCCTCTTGGCCTTGGTCATCGGTGTGTGTTCACCGCGAAGAGACCTCTGAGCCGTGTCTTGTGTATCCTGCCTCTGAGCGGGAGGGTGAGTTGGATACCAGGCAGAGGTCCATCTTAGCTCACGCGGTCTGTATGCAGCACCTCCGTGGAACCTCCTCGTTTTAGGGTGAGAAAATAGCCTACAGGGACCCTGTCTTTCCCCAGGATGTGCAGTGCCCATACCCTAGGTTATGGGATGTGTCGGGGTACTCAGACAACCTTCGTCACTTACTGAAGTTTTTCCTCTTCTGATTCTTTCCTATCTTGTGATGCTAGCACAGAGGAAGTCTTAGTTTGGTACTAGCAGGTCTTTAACACCTTACTCATTGAGCTTACCTCCCTTGAACAGATAAACAGCAGCCTTCAAGCTCAGGGGCTTCAATAGACAACCTCTGCCTAACAATAATCTGTTATGTATGGGGGACTTCTGTTATGGAAAATAATACTAGTCTTCCATTTGTGATTGTAATAAGGTTTCCTCTTAAGCTGAGACATGAAGTACAAGTGAGTTGATTCAAAGTGTTAGAAGTAAATAACAAGAGAATCAGGACATGGATATTGCAGAAATCATGATGTGGTAAGGAGCTGACCAAGGTTTGGGAAACTCTATAACCCAAGTCCCCATTTTATAGATGACGAGAAAGGGAACCCGGGGGGGATGGTGGCCGATTTAGGTCCCATGTGGCTCAGTGGGACAGCTGGGACTAGGACCCAAGCCTCCAGATTCTGATGCCTCAGTGCCCCCCAAAACTGCCTTGTTATGCCCCGGACACCACCATGACAGCAGTAGTAGGGATGATAATGTTAGTAACAATAATGCCTGGTGACACCAGCACCCCGCTCCTGCCAGTGATAATAGGGACACACATTGTGCCCTGTGGTGTATCGGGCCATGTCCTAACGTTTTCCATAGAGTAATTCTTTTCATCTTCACCTTATGATTTATTTAGATGCTATTACTATCATCCCCATTTTACGGGTGAGAAAACTTGAGACAGAGGAGAAAGTACTTGCCCGAGATCACAGGGCTGGTAGGCAGTGGACCTAGGACTGTGTCTGTGCCACTGTGCCAATTGCCTTCCAGGAAACTCCCCTGGGAGTGAGACCGTGGCCTCGGTTAAGATCTGTCAGCCAGGTGCGGTGGTTCACACCTGTAATCCCAGTGCTCTGGGAGGCCGAGGTGGGAGGATTGCTTGAGCTCTGGAGTTTGAGACCAGCTTGAGCAAGAGTGAGCCCCCCGTCTCTACTAAAAATATAAAAATTAGCCGGGCATGGTGACACATGCCTATAGTCCCAGCTACTCGGGATGCTGAGGCAAGAGGATCACTGAGCCCAGGAGTTTGAGGTTGCTGTGAGCTAAGCTGACGCCACGGCACTCTAGACCAGGCAACAGAGTGAGACTCTTGTCTCAAAAAAAAAAAAAAAAAAAAAAAATCTGCCCTGAGGGCTTTGCAGAAGTCATGGTGCCCGTCCTTCCCTGGTCTGACTTGGTTGAACCCGGTCTCGCCTCCCGGGCAAGCGCTGTTCCGAGTGGTGCGGGTGCCCCCCGGTGGAAGCCAGGCGCATTGCACCGGGAGCTTCCCGCCCAGCGTGGGACGTACCTGCAGGGTGTTGGGTTAGTTTTGTCACAGCTTTACCGAGATGGTTCACGTGCCGTGCCCATGGAGAGCGTGTCGTTCACTTGAATTCAGTTCTAGAAAGCATCGCACTTGTTTTTACGTATTTTTATATGTTTAGATAAGAGCGTGTCAGACAAATGCAAGAAAAGTAAAGAGGAACCGCAGTCCTCTGCTGCTCAGTGTATCCGTGCGCATGCGCACGTGTCCTCGGGATGTCCTCCCCTCCCCCCTGCTCAGTGTATCCGTGCGCATGCTCACGGGTATTTAGAAAGTTCCATTGACTTCTCTCCGAGGCCTTCTCTCTAGGTTCTTACAGCGCGTCACCTTCACTTATGTACATCACTATAAAACGGAGGTGTGCTCGTTAAAAAAACTAATGCAAGAAGTTTTTGGGGGAGGAAGAGTGGTGTCCGCTCCGTCGCGCTCGTTCCCAGAGGGGGCACCTGGTAGCGGGTTGGTGTGTTTCCTCCAGAGCCTTCCTCGTGTGTATTCATACATGTACGTTCCCACACGTTTGATTGCTTGTTTGTTTTTAACATGAGTGGGGTCTGCCTGTTGCTCTGCTGGGGCCCTTAAGCCGGAGCAGCCCTGCGTCCGCCTGTAGTAGCAGCGCCTCCCCCGAGCCTTGCGCTGAGGCTCGGGTGACATCGGTCTGCCGCACTGAGCTCAGCACCCAGTGCATTCTAAGCGCTCAGTAAAAAATGCTGTTCTTTTATGGAGAGCTCCCTCGAAGAAGCCGAAATTCTTGCCCAAAAGGCGACCGATGCTTTCTCGTTCCGTGTCCTGCCCTGCTGCGAGCTGCGTCCGTACGCCGTGCAGCCAGGTCCCTGATCTGTCTGTGCTCGACCCCTGGAGGGACATGAGCTCCCGTCCGGCTGCGGCCGCCGAGCTGGGCCCAGACCACACCCAGTTCTGGGCCTCAGGACATGCTGGACTAAACTAAGTCACTTCTCAGAACAGGGGCCGTGTGACCCTGGGCAAGTCACTTACCCTCCCTGCGTCTCAGTTTCCCATGTGGAAACGGGGGTTAATGGAAGGACCCCGCTCACGGGATCGTTGTGAGGACTGAGATAGCGTGCTGGAGTCATTGGCACGGGGCCTGGCACGTGGGAACCTCTCAAGCTTAGCTGTTGCTGGTACTGCTGCCCTCCGCTGGGGCGAGGCCCCTTCCCTCTCGTGTCTGCGCAGAGAAGACCGCCCATTTCCCTGGTTCAGTCCGTGATGTTTCCTGAGCATCTGCTGTGTGCTCTGAGCCCCGGGGTACAGCGGCGAACGCTGGAGAGCCTGTCCACACGCGTGGATGGCCCAGAGGGTGCGGGGGCAGAACGAACAAGCAGATGAGCCCCGGAGGCGGCAGTGTGCTGAAGGAGATTGAAGCGGCCCAGGGGGGCGCTCCCGACCCATTGCCCAGAGACTGGCGGGATGTGAGGGGGCGGCCGAGGGGCGGTCTCGGGAGGGCATTCCGGTAGAGCAGGCCACAGAGGGAGGTGAGGGCAGGGGGCTCACAGAGGCCAGCTCAGGTTGGGCAGTGACACATGGGATGGACTTGGGGTCCCTTACGCTCTCCCCCCCAACCCCCCCGCTGTGATTGAAGGCTCCCTGGCAGATCCAGGAGACGGCTCCGCCCAGCACCTGGCCCCAGGTGGGCCGGGTGGAATTCCGGAACTACGGCCTGCGTTACCGGGAAGACTTGGACCTGGTTCTGAAGAACATCAACGTCACCATCAACGGGGGAGAAAAGGTGGGTGTGAGCCCTCCCCCCGCCTCTCTCCCTCCACCCATTCACAGTCGGCCAGAGGCTGCCACCAGGAGGCGAATCCAGCTGTGGCATGTCCCCAGCCGGTCACAGCTCCACACCCTAGCGTTGAGTCACTTTGAGGGGCAGCAGGCAGCTTATGGCAGTGAAAGCTGTTCCGAGAGTGCCCAGCAGGGTCCCAAACTGGTAGCCTGAAAACCAAATGAGGCCCACAGGCATGTTTTGGAAGAAATCTGAGTAAGTTGCAAATCGCAATCTGGAATCTTTTAGGTAAAAATCCATGCCCTGTTTTTCTGGGACGATCAGAACATCTGACAGCGGTGGGCCCATCCTCCACCCCTGGCTCTTGGTAGACAAGATAAGAGATCCTGGTCCCTGCCCCGTCCCTGTGATGTCTGGCCCCTGTACGGCATTCGAGTTTGCGATCTCTAGAATGAGATGTCACTGCCACTGCTAGGGACGGCCCAAGGGAAGTGTGAAATTGTCAGAATTTTGGAACTTTCCCTGGTGCCAAGCTGTTACTGGGAGACGTCCTCGCCCTGAGACCTTCCTCGGCAGTCAGACCAAGGCCCTTTCTGGCCGTTGCCCGGGGACAGTGCTGCTTTCCTCTCGCTAAACCTGCCCCGCCACAAGGCTCGGGGTGTTCTGTACCCAGGGGATGATTTCTTCGACTTATAACACGGGGAAGAACAGGGTGGGCGATGTCCTCGCTGAGTCTTTGCAGCTGACCTTCTGCTGTGGGCATTCTGGCGCACACGGTGCTCTGTGAAGCCCGCCGCTCAGGGCCCCGATGAGAAACAGAGAATCGTGCCTGCGGGTCAGGAGTATCAGTCCCCAGCCATTAACAGGGAGCCTCGTTCCCTCGAGGGGAGACAAGTGGCGGCCAGGTCCTACCACGAGGGGTGCGCCTGCCTCTTTGAAGGTCTCTAGGAATTTATAAAAAGAGCTGATTAATTCCTTGAGGGCCCTGGCAAAGAGAGGGGTGTCACTCCTGACCTTTGGCCAAAACAGCCCCCAAAGGAGTGTCTCCAGGAAGCTGGGCAGGAGTTGGGTTGACCAGACGGCTGAGCTGTCTGGGGAGCCCCACACGCCAGAGGTCCTACTTACCTTGAGCCCCTCCCATCCCGCAGGTTGGCATCGTGGGGCGGACAGGAGCCGGGAAGTCATCCCTGACCCTGGGCTTGTTTCGGATCAACGAGTCTGCCGAAGGGGAGATCGTCATTGATGACGTCAACATCGCCAAGATTGGCCTGCACAACCTCCGCGCCAAGATCACCATCATCCCCCAGGTGCAGTCTGGGCGCGGCTGCGGGCGTGAGCTGGGGCTGGCAAGCCAGCTACTATGGTCCTAAAGCAGCGACATGTGTAAATTTCTAGGACAAACGTAAATTTGTCCCTACTTCATTATTTCCACTGAAGTTACACTTATGTAACTCTGAATCCCCTTGTACCATATAAATAACAATGTGGGAATAACTGGGTATCCGTCTCGCACTCCTGCTACTCAGAGGCAGTTTCCTGCGCATCTAACAGGGTCCAGATGACACCACCTTCTTCCCTGGTGGCTGTCAGTGTCAGACTGAGGGTCTCTAACCCTTGTAAGAACTGGGCAAGAAATAAGAATTTTCTAGACCAGTCCCTGCAGGTCTGCAGTCCCCAAGTCCCAGGCTGGTAGTGGTCCATGGCCTGTAAGGAGCTGGGCCACACAGCAGGATGTGAGTGAGTGAAGCTTCATCTGTATTTACAGCCGCTCCCCATCGCTGGCATCCCTGCCTGAGCTCCGCCTCCTGTCGGATCAGCGGGGCATCAGATTCTCACAGGAGCAGGAACCCTGCAGTCAACTGCGCATGCGAGGGATCTAGGCTGCGGCTCCTTGTAGAATCTAATGCCTGCTGATCTGAGCTAGAGCTGAGGTGGGGATGCTGGCGCTGGGCAGCGGCTGCAAACACAGACGACCATCAGCAGAGAGGTGGACTGCACAGAGACTGCGATAACTCGCTGGCAGACTCACATCAAAACCCTGCCAGTGAGCGGCAAGTGAGCATCTCACTTCAGTCTCCCCAAACCAACCACCCCCCACCCCGTCTGTGGAAAAACTGTCTTCCGTAAAATGGTCCCTGGTGCCACAGAGGCTGGGGCCGCTACCACAGGTGGTGATTTTTAATGCGTTGCCTCTTAGTGTAGTGTACCTTCAAGTGTATAGTAAGGGTCTCCTTTGGAGACGGGGAGGGGATCCACAGCACTCTGCGATTTGGTGCCACCCGTGCTGTGTCTCCTTTCTGGAAGGTCCCCAGCTCCTGTGTGGACTGAAGTCTCTGGGAAGTTCCGCAGAGAAGACATCTGTTCTACTCTGCTTAACCTGGGCTTTTCTGGGCCTTGTTTTTCTGTCATTAACTCTGGAAATAGTGATTCTGCGGCACGCTGAATCCCCTTCTTCAATGATTCTGTCCGGAACTTTCCATGCAGCACCTCCTTACTCGGGCCACGCCCAGCGTGACACAGGCTTCACGTGCCCTCCGCTGTCCTCTCTCTGAACAGGACCCCGTCTTGTTTTCGGGTTCCCTCCGCATGAACCTGGACCCGTTCAGCCAGTACTCGGACGAGGAAGTCTGGACGTCCCTGGAGCTGGCGCACCTGAAGGGCTTCGTGTCCTCCCTTCCCAGCAAGCTGGACCACGAGTGCGCAGAGGGCGGGGAGAACCTGAGGTAGGCGGGGGCTGTGCAGGAGGAGACCCTGGGCAAGGTCGTCTAGGCACCACCACGGTCGGGGCATTTGAAGATTATGTTCTCTTGCATCTGTGTCAGACCTGGATTTGAGCCTCAATTTCTGTGTCTGTAAAATGGGTTTCAGTCCGGCCTCTTCTTACCATGAGGTGTAATAACCAGGATGGCCAATACCTTTCCTTTCTCACGCCTGCTGCATTCACTTGAGAATGGCTGTGCACTGTGAAATTAATGAGGGCTTCTCTGGCAGCTGGGGACACTGCTGCTCGGAGCCCTCCGCGCCCAACACTCTGCCCCGTCTCCCTGATCCCTGGGATCCGCCCGTGATCCGGCACCTAAAGCATTAATGCCCGGTACAGCGGGGAACCTCCGGGGCCCTGCCCTGGAGTTATTAGCTAGTACCTGGCTCGGTCACCCCTTTCTGTAACAGCCAGCCGCAAACCTCAGTCACGTTCGGCAGCGCGGCGGTGATCGCCGCCCACACGCCAGAGCAGCCAGCCGGGTGGCTCCGCTGGGCTGGGCCCACGCGCGTGTCTGGGGGGCAGCGGGCTGTTGGACGACCTACTTGGCTTCAGCTGAGGCAGTAAGACCATGCCCCGTGTGGCCCGTTGTTACGGTGATGGCAGAGGCGCGAGACTGAGCGAGCCCTGGTGTGCATTCCCATGGCGAGCCTCTGTGAGCCTCACGCTTGCTCGCATCCTGGCCACCAGAGCGGGGCACATGGCTGCGTCCAGAGTAGCTGTGGCCACCCTACGGTTGGATAGGAATGCCTGGATGTGGGGCATTTTTGTTAACTGCTGTGTCACCCACCCTGCTCTGGGCAAATACCGTGAACATCGCCTCTGAGCCCCGTGCCGAGGCTGATTCTAAGCCAGCTTCTCGAGTGACAGGAGCTGGGTTCTGCCTGATGGGCAGTGTCTGCCACAGGCGCACACGCGGGGAGCGGCTGCGCGCCCCTGGTCCAAGTGCCGCGGTGCGTCTTCCTTTTGCCGGCCCAGGCCTGTTTCAGGGTCAGGGCCGGTTGACGCTACCTCCTGGTCTCTTCCTTCCGGTCAAGCATCGGGCAGCGCCAGCTCGTGTGCCTGGCCCGGGCCCTGCTGAGGAAGACGAAGATCCTCGTATTGGACGAGGCCACGGCGGCCGTGGACCTGGAAACGGACAACCTCATCCAGTCCACCATCCGGACGCAGTTCGAGGACTGCACCGTGCTCACCATCGCGCACCGGCTCAACACCATCATGGACTACACCAGGTGACGCCCGGCGCGGGGGCCCCTGGGCTGGGGGTTCAGCGTGTTCACCGACCATCCGTTCCTTCGCTCAACACTGTCCTTAGGCCCAGTGGCAGCCCCAGGGGGTGGATCCCGCCTTTATCCCAGGTGGTACCAGGTGTCTCGGGCATCAGCCGGTCACTCACGCGGTCAGCGTAGCTGTGTGGCGCCCCTGCCACGTCCTGGAACTGTTCTCGGCACTGGGGACTCCGCAGGATGCTGTCAGACAAGGGCCCTGCCTCAGGGACAGAGCCGCTTAGGTGGGAGAGACAGGCAGTGAACCGAGCACCAAATCAGCGTGGTTCCCGAGGGCCTGAGTGCGAGGAAGGAAATCCACCGAGAGGGTGGTGAGGACAGGCAGGCCAGGCATCCCCTGGGCACCGGAGGCAAAGTGCCTGCGCCCCGTGGAAATGTTTTGCTTTCTCTTAAAAATCAGAAGACAAGAAATAAATGTAATGCACACTAGATTGCATTTGTTTCTGTACCAACACAGGCGTGAAATAGTGACTGTGTTGGCACTTTTGCCTTGCATGGCGACAGCGGCCCACAGAAGTCATCACATGGCCCTCGGGCCAGGGTCTTGAGGGTTTTGAATTCAGTGTGGGTGGTCAGGTCAGGCCTCTCTGGGGAGGCGACATTTGAGCTGAGTCAGCTACAGGAAGATCCAGGGCAGAGACCAGCACCTCTTTCTGTGTCAGGGCCAGAATGGTTTCTGCTTCGTGGGCCGTCTGGTCTGCCACGGCGGCACAGCTCTGATGTTGTAGCGTGAGAGCAGCCATAGGCAGGACACAAGTGAGTAAGCATGGCTGCATTCCAATAAAACTTTATTCGTAAAGACAAGCAGTGGGCCACAGTTTGCCCACCTTTGATCTAAAGGAATAAAACTCTAGGCAGAGGGCACAGCCCCAGGGTAAAGGCCCTGAAATGGAAACGAGTTTACGGAATTCAGAGGCTGACAAGAGGCCAGGGTGTGCCTGGAGGCTGGGATGGAGGGGACAGGGCTAGGAGATGAGGCTGGAAGATTGGATCTTACTTAGAGTACCACGTAACCGCAGTGGGAAGTCTGGCACTTGTTCTGAGAGCACTGTAAAGGCAAGGGAAGGTTGTAAGCAAAAGAGCGACACAATGTTTTTAAAAGATCATTGAGCGCCTACTGGTGGCAGGTGCTGTGTTGGCACTGTTGAGTTCCTGGGAGCATAGGTCAGATGTGGGCCGTGTTAGATCCTGTAGGACTTTGGGTGCCAGGGGTCAGCAAACTGGGGCCCCCTGCCCTTTTCTATGATAAAGTTTTATCGGCACACGGCCGTGCCTGTTCGTTTTTCTGTCGTCTCCGGCATGTTCACGCTAGAAGGACAGCGGAGATGAAGGGGTTGTAAGAGAAGCCACAGGGCCCGCAGAGCCTAAAGTAGTCCCTGTCTGGCCCTTTTCAGAAAAAGGTTGCTGACCCTATTGTAGACTATGGTAAGATCTTTTTCTTTTGTTCTGAGTATAATGGAACAATGCATGTGAGTAATTGACACTGTTATCATCATTACGGTTTGCACCATCATTGAAGATTGCGGGTAGAGATTAAGCCTCATAGGAATTTGACATTGCCCAGCAATGGGGATTGAGGCTGGGCAGCCGGCTGGAAGACTGCTGCACCAGTCCTGGCAGAAGATGTGAGGGCCCCGACCCAAAGCAGTGGCTTGCTCAGGTGGGCTCCCGGGGCCGCAAGGTACCAGGCTCCTTTCCTACCCTCATGTGTGAATTTCTCCTGCAGGGTGATCGTCCTGGACAAAGGAGAAATCCGGGAGTGTGGCTCCCCCTCTGACCTCCTACAGCAAAGAGGACTCTTCTACGACATGGCCAAAGATGCCGGCTTGGCGTGAGCCCTAGAGCTGGCACGTCTGGTTGGAACGGCAGGGCCAGTGTGCCAGCGTTCAGGGATGTCAGCATCCTTGGGAAACCAGCCTCCTATATGGAAACCAAAAAAAACCAAAAAACCAAAACCTCGTCCAAAGCAGTCGCAGCCACCCTCCGGCCTCCTTCCTGGAATCGGCCTTGAAGACACAGGATAGAGACGGAGATGCATCCCACCCAAAACACGTACCCCCCTGCCTGGTGCCCCCTCGAAACACACACGCGTGTTCTCACACCCCGGGAGTGCAGGCTGGTGCCCGGACTGCTTCCTGCAGGGGAGGTTTGGGCAGCCAGACTTCCACAGGAGCCAGTTGCATAGAACGTGCTAGTGACCAAATCCAGCCAACTGCCTCAGATCTCTCCAGCCAAAGTCTGTGGATTCCGAGTCTTCGAGAGGCTCCTGGCCCTCCAGCTCTCCGACATCCTTGTCTGGTCCCGCCCAGAAAGCTTCATTTCCTCGGGGCAGCCTGGTGAACATCATTCTCCCCCGCGGGCAGTGTCCCGAGGGCCTGGATGGTCCTCCTGCCGACATCTGATCTTCCAGGCTCTCCGACGCTGGGAACCGACCTCCCAGAGCTGCCTCCGCTGGGACTCGCTTCCGAGGCCAGAGGCGGCCTTGTGCACCCATGCACCTGTCCTCATCGAAGGGACTTGCCTGGACGAGCGGACACCGGGCCAGGGGCTCGTCTGCCCCGCACTCCAGTCTCCTCGCTCCCCCGGCCTCTTCCCTTTCCTCCTCCAGGTACCCAAGAGAGACGAAGGTCCGCCATGGTTAGGATGCCTCCGGAGCAAAGGGCACGGCGTACCTCCCACGTATTCCCAGTTGGTACCAAAAAGAGTCCCTTTGAGTCTTCTCGGTTTTAGATTTTAATTTCTCACCGTTGGCATCCGGTTAGCTGCCAAGGGGCGGCGTGGCAGAGAGCTTGACGTTTAGTTACTGATTCTCTTCTAAGGACAAGAAGAAGAGAACCGATCCTCGAATATCAGTGATTTTTTTTTTTTTTTTTTAAGTACTGCCCCTGGGAGACACACAGTCTCATGGCTTTACTTTCTTGGAAGGAAGGATGAGGCCAGGGAGCGGCATCCCCAGGGAATGGCTAAAAGCTGGGCCTGCGTGTGGCACTTGGTCCCGGTGTTCCTGGAAGAAGATGGAGACGCAGAGTCCTTCAGAGCCTGTGCTCAGGTGTCTCGGTGGAGGACAGAGTGAGATAGCAGCAGCGAGGGTGGGGTGCGGCCCCGCGATCGCCCTTGCTCTGAGTCACCGTGCTGACTTCCAACCCAGAGCGCATCTTTCTTTTAGGCGGAAATATTTATTTTTTTGTAAGTTATATCATTCTTTCACATTAGATAAAGTAAGTTTTTCTTGAGGGGGGAGGAGGTCTTTTTGTAATGACTTACACTGGAAATGTGAACATTTGCAGTTAAAAAATATATTTTATTTCTTTCTAAATGACTGTTCCGTTTTCTCTGGGGCATTGGCAGAGGTGCCAGCCCCATCCTCTGGTAGTGTCAGGAGGTGGCACGCTCCTGTCTGCTTCTCTTCTTTCCCTTTGGCAAATGCGCCGCCTCTAGCGGGGGCTGTTGTCAGAAACGGCGCGTCTAGAGGCCGGGGATCGGGTGGGGTTTAGTGGGGAGACGGCACACGGCAAGGCGGACGCAGCCAGGGCATCGGGTTCCGATAGACCGAGGCTCCAGTCCTGCTTTTGTCATTTGCTGGTTGTGTGGCATGGTCACTTAGCCTCTGTGCCTTGGTTGCTCTGTCTGTAAAGGGCTGATCCTACCTACCTTGTGGGGTTACTGCAAACTTGAGCAGTGCTGTGCGTGGCCCATGGGGCCTGGGTCAGGTTCTGGGACCTCAGTCGCAAAGCCCACGTGCCCAGAATGACTCTTGCAAACCCCTTTGTATCAGGATAGGTGAGGCCGTGCTGCAGTAACCAATTAGCCGTGAAATCTTGGGAGACGCAGGGTTGGTTTCTTGCTCCTGCCGTTCTTGGTGAGGGTCAGGTGCCTCTCCGGGGCAGCTGCTTTCCACGTGGCCGCCGATCGGGACTGTCCTGGTCTTTTGACACTGGGAGGGACGGTGGGCTGCGCGTTAGGATCCAGGGTGTCGCCTGATGTCTCACGCTGCCCTCACAGCTGTCGCTGTGTGACCTCTGGTGTGGCAACTTTAGGCTTAGCTCCTCTCCCCTCATTCCTGAAGCTGGCTTTGGGTCCAGCGTCCAAATTCCAACTGCCGCCAGAGACAGGCGTGAGGAATGAACACATCAATGGCCCTTGGTGACGGCGAGTGCCCCACCTCCCGCTGGGTCTGACCATGGACCCGACAGCGTCTGCAGCAGGAGTGTGAACAGAAACGCTCCGGCTGCTGCGGCTCCCTGAGCAGCTGACATTTGGCCTTCAGCCGCCCCGTGGATGGCATGAGCCAAGCCCTGAGCGTGTTCTCCCGGTGGGGGCCGCGGAGTCCTGGCTCCTCCGTTTGGCGTTGGGAACAAAACATGCACCAGGTACCTGCCCCTGCCCAGACGGAGCCCATCTCGGAGCGGGGAAGCTGGCTTGTGTCCTTGGAGCTCATCTCGGGGTTGGGGGCGGTTGGGCGGTGGCTCTCGGTCCTCCCTGCGCACTAGAGTCAGACTTGGGAGCCACGACAACGGAGAGCCGATCTGCCGCTGCTGGGGGTGGGGGGGGCGGTGGGTGTGGTTAAAAAACGGCCACACAGGGATCCTTGTGGGGCTGGGGCCACCTTGCACCCTCACCTTGGTGATGGATGCCCGAGCGTGTGATAAAACCGTGTGGAATGAAATACACGTGAGCGCAAGTGGGAAATCCGAACAGACTGCTGTATTGTGTCAATGTCCACATCCTCGCTGTGACTTCGACTAGCGTTTTGCAAGAGATCACCTTTCAAAGAGACAGGTTAAAGGGGGTCTCTGTTTCTTCTTACCACTTGCATAGGAATTTGGGATTATCCCAAAATAAAAGGGTTAAATTGTAAAAAGTACACACACCATCGCCCCCCCAGCCCCCCCTGACAGAAGGGGTGGGGTGGGGGAGCCTGGCATAGGCATGTCCTTGTGTCCCCAGGTGAGGCCAGGGCTGAGGGCCGCTGCGACGTGGGCTCCAGGTGGACAGGGCTGGGGGCCCTGCGTCTTCCCAGGTCTGATGCTCTGTGATAAGCAGCCGCTTTCTCTGCCGGTTTCTTCCCAGAGAGCAAAGAGGGATCTAGATTCAACATCGCGTGGAGCCACCGATGACGCCCGTGTCTCTCGCCTCGCCAGGGCGCTGCAGTCTGGCCCAGCGGGGGACGGCTGAGGGGCCTGGCTCAGACCAGGCCTGACTCCTGGGCCAACCTGTAGAACAGGCCCTTCTGGGCCAGCAGCTGGGCCGGGCTGCCGCTCTCTGCCACCTGCCCCTCGTCCATGACCAGCACCCTGCAGGAGAGGGAAATGGGGCGGCTCTTTGGCACCAGCCCAGGCACGCGGCCGCTCTGAGGGCTCAGCGCATCTGGGCTGGGGTTTGCTCCCCGGAAGTCCCGCTTTCTGTGCGGCTTCCTGACCCCAGCGGACAGGTCGAGACATCCGCTGGGCGTGTGTCCCATTCGGGCCAGTCCAGCTCCATGCCTTGAGCCTGCGGCCGGGGGCCTTACCGGGCACAGTCCATCACCGAGCGCAGGCGGTGGGCGATGAGCAGCACGGTGCAGCGCGCAAACCAGCGCCCGAGGGAGGCCTGCATCTGCCGCTCCGTGCCGGGGTCCACGGCGGCTGTTGCCTCGTCCAGGATGAGGATCTGAGTTTGCCGGAGAAGCGCACGTGCCAGACACAGGAGCTGCTTCTGACCCACGCTGGGAACAAGTGGAACGATTAGGCTGGACGTTGGTTTGCCCGAACTTCACGCCCTTACAGGGCGCGCTCACCCCTGGGTCTGTGACAGTGCAGAAACGGGGTGCCTGTGCGTGCGTCCCCACACTGGGGTCTGCGGTCTGCACGGCGGGTAGGAATCCCCATCCTGCCGTCCGTGAGCAGGCTCACGTTAGGCAAACCATTCAAACCCTTTCTGCCTCAGTTTCCCTGCCTGTGACAGGGCTGCTTTCTATTTCTGTTTGTGGCTATTTCCATTCTATGGGCTTCACCATGGGCCAGGCACGTGCCAAGTGCTTGTGCATAGATTGGCTCAATCCTCAAATTGACCGCAAGGGTCGATATTACTCTTTTCTCTTCTTTCAAGAGAGGAGGAAACGGGCACAGAGAAAGTTAAGTGTCTTGTCCAAGGACACAAAGTTAATGGAGGATCCAGGGTTTGAACCCAGGTCCTCTGACGCCAGAATCTGTGCTCTTAATGGGCACTTCCTAGTTGTGGAGATAAGTCATGTAAGTGTGTGCTTGTCACAGAGCAAGCCCTCGGCATGAAGCAGTATCCTCGAATTAGAGGGTGGAGGGGAGCTGAGATTCAAGGTCACGGGGCCAGTGATGGGACTGGCCCCAGCATGGCTGCGCTGTTTCCTGCCATGCTCTGCCTCCCTGCGGGGCAACCCCTTCCACAAAGCACGTCTCTTGTGACAATCAGAACCTATGACGGCCACGTAGGTGTCAAGGTGGCCGGGCCCTGCCCCAGCCTCACCACCTACGAGCTGGGCGCCCCCGGGCAAGTCTCAGGCACAGATTCCAACTCTGTGAAATTGGAATACGAGAGTGTGGCAACTCACTTAATCCTTGCACAGGTAGGTAGGTGCTTTCATTCCCATTTCACAGATGAAGAAACTGAGGCACAGGAGATTAAGTAACTTGCCCAAGGTCCTACAACTGAGAAGTGGGGAGCCTGGCTGTGCACGCTCTCACCCGCCAGCAGCACTGTCGCTAGTGCTGGAAGCCGTCACCTTCCCCAGGCCCTCGGGCAGACAGGTTTATGAGTCCAGAACATCTCAGTTTATAAAAAGGCACAACCTGTAGACCTACGAGCGCAAGGTGGACACAACCCAGCCAGCCATCGACAGATGGACGGACAAGTGAAATGGATCTATCCAAGTAATGGATTATTCAGTCTTAAAAAGGAAGGAAATTCTAACTCATGCTACATGGATAAGGCTCGAGGACATCATGCCAAGTGAAATGAGGTGGTCACAGAAAGACAAATACAAATATGATTCTACCTGTAGGAGGCATCTAGAGTGATCCAACTCAGAGACAGACAGAAAGTAGCATGGTGGCTGCCAGGGGCTGGGAGGGGGAAATGGGGAATTATTTAATGGGACATAGTTTGTTCCGTTGTGTGACAATGTGAATGTAGCTAACACTCCTGAATTTCACACTTTAAAAGGGTTGAGATGGCTCATTTTTAAAATTCCTTTTGCCAATTTCTACAATACAGAGATGGTTAATTTTATGTGTATTTTTCCACATTTAAATTTTTTCTAAAAAAGGTATAGTCCCAGTGGGTGTGAGGTTAGCGCCCAATGTCAAACACAATATTTTTGTAGCAAACTAAATAACTTAAATATCAAGTGGGATAACTAAAGACTGTAAGTAGCCTCATGTCAGTCAAGGTTGGGTTTCGCCACCAGATAAATTTAGGAAGCCATTACCAATTTGGGAAAAAGAAACTCGGTAATCAGAGACCGTGCTGGAGTCTGGAATTGCAGAAAAGCGACGTGGTTATTTGCCGAAGGGGGTTGATAATCCCCGGGGGCGGCAGCGCCCTGGGCAGAGCCTGGCCATCCGCCCCCCGTCCCTGCAGGCCCTGGCCGTGGGTGGGGGGGGCGACCGTACCTCAGGTCCTCGCCCTGCTCCCCGCACTCGTACTGCAGCTGGCCGGGCAGGCTGGCCACCAGAGCCTTGAGCTGCACGGTCTCCAAGGCCGCCCAGATGGCTCCGTCCGTGTGCTCCTGTAGCAGGTCGAGGTTCATCCGCAGAGAGCCGGGGAACAGGATGGGGTCCTGGCAGCAAGCGGCAGGTCAGAGCAGGGCCACCACGCCTGTCCCCATGCCCACCCCCTCCGCCAGCCTCACCTGGGGGATGATGGTGATCCTGGAGCGCAGCGTGTGCAGCTCCACGTTGGCAATGGGGACCCCGTCGATCCAGACCCCGCCCTCGGCTGCCTCCTGGAGCCGCAGCAGGCCCCCGGCCAGGGAGGACTTCCCAGCCCCCGTCCTGCCGACGACACCCACCTGCCAGGAGGTAGGGGGACAGGGCTGGCTCTGACCAGGCCCGGCCAGAGGAAGGCGGGCCACAGCCCAGAGGGTTCACGGGCATCTATTCGAGAGCTGTTTCCCCGTATCCAAGATCTGTCCGTCCGTCATCCTGAGAACGCCCATCCTCCCTTCCATCTGTCTACCCTTCCATCCATCCTCCCTCCCTCCCATCTGTGCATTCTCCTCTGTCTTCCCCTCGTCCTGACAGCTCTCCCGTCTTTCCTTCTGTTCCTCCCTCCTTCCCAATCCTGCCCACGCCCCCTTCATCATCCCATGTGGTCTGGCCTAGGAAACAATGCAACCCAGTAAACTGAATTTTAACACAGTGCAAGAAACAAGCACCCTCTGATCACGCTCTGGACCTACAGCAATTGAGGGAAGCCAAGACGTTGCAGTTCCTGCTGCCTGGAATGGGGCTTGACGGGTAATCAGAGAAGGCTTCGTGGAGGAGGGGATACTGGAGTGAAGTCTTGAGGATGAGGAGGAGTTCAGGGAGGGGGAAGACTCCAGATAAACCCCACCAACCATGTTTGCAAGAGCAGAAGCTTGTTGAGCTTACAGCACCCTGTGCCCGCCTGTGCCCAGAGCCCGCTGCTCCACACATGCTGGCCAGGCCCTGGCAGAGTAATGAGTGAGGAGGGAGGTGGGCAGGGCCCTGAATGGCAAGCTCAGAAATTCAGACTTTGCCTGGAGGGAAGCTGAGGGCTGGTAGGCTTTGAGCAAGGGAATGACATGCTGTGTCATTCCTGCTGGTAGTGACCACGGGAGAGCAGAGTGGGGGTGGTGAGGCCGGATCTGTTGGGAGCCTGGGGCGGGGACAGTGAGGGTGACAGGGAGGAAGCGTCTGTAGGTGGGGAGGGAGGAGAGGGCTTCAGTGCAGGGCCTGACTGGGCATCTGTAAAAGGGGATTGTCATGAGAGGTAAAATGTAAATAATAAAAGCATTAGTAAACATTCTGTAGCACTTGCTATGCATTAACTCCAACTTGCCAACAACTCCATGAGGCCAACGTTATTATTCCCATTTTACAGATGGGCAAACTGGGACTGAGACAGGAAGTGACTTGCCCAAGGCCACCCATGGCAAAGCCAGGAACGCCCCCCCCCATGGAAACTGGATAAGGTATGTGGAACATTGAATACATTCCCCAGCACATAGTAGGTGTCCAGTAAATGTCACGGGAAGAAGGAAGCTGGGGAATGAAGTCCTCATCTGGTGACACCTCTTCCCGAGTGGTCACCACATGGAAGCAGGCTTGGGGAGGATGAGGACTCCAGTTTAGGGTGTGGTGGATCCGAGGTGGGGACACCGAGGAGGTGGCTGGTGCTCAGGGCCTGGACCCTGGGGCTCTAGGGTCTGCCTTCCGTGAAGATGTCATTGTGGGGGGACTGCTCACCTTCTCTCCCGCGTGGATCTTGAAGGACACGTCCCGTATGGCCAGCGGGAGCTCGGGTCGGTATCTCAGCCCAAAGCCCCGGAACTCGATCTCCCCGCCTCGAGGCCATGGGGGCCGAGCTGCGCAGGTGGGCAGCCTCCAGGGGGCCTGGAGCAGAAGGGGACACTGGGTCAGAGGTGCCTTCCTCCAAGGGTTCTCTCAAGATGGCCCACCTCTCTGAGCCTCAGTTTCCTCTTCTGCAAAATGGGCATATTCATTGCTATTTTACAAGGTGGTTACAGGAATTAAACAAGACGTGGCATGGAATACAGCAGTGCCGAGAACAAATATCTGGTATGGTAAAAATGACGGTGGTGGTGGCTGCCTCGACCCTTTTATCCTTAGCAGCTGGCTGTCTGTTGTCAAGTAATAAACACGCCCCTTTGTCTTGTGAAGAGAACAGGACTGTGCAGCGTGGAGACCAACGCCGCCGTCTGCTGCTCCTGTGACCTTGGACAGATCATTCCGTCCCCTGAGCCTTGGTTTCCTAATCTGTGCAGTGGGGCTCGGGAGAGCAGCAGACAGGCCTGGAGTGGTGACACTGGGCCAGACGCTGCTGAGTCCGTCACTGTAGGGTCCGCTTGATCCTCCCAGTAAGCCCAGGACTGTGCCATTGCTGTCACACTGCTGCCGTGTTATGACGTCACCGTCACGTCGTTGGAAGGATGCTATGGCGGTACCATCGTACCGCGGCTACCTTGCTGTCCTGTTGCCGTTATACGACGTGGCTGCGGCAACATTGCTGTTCCGTGCTCGCCTGTCACTCAGTAGGTGACCTGCTGCTCAAGCCAGGCAGCAAAGCAACCAGGCTTTGACCTGGCGCCAGACGGCATGCTCCTGACCACGGCCGCCACCCTGGCTGTGGCCCACGGCAGCAGGGCCAGGTGCGGAGAGACGAGGGTGCAGACTCCAAAGCCCACAGCAGAGGCCAGCCGGGGCCCACCGCCCTCCCTTGCACGTCCCTCCGGGGCACAAGCCCTGCGCCGCCTCCCCCGTCACCTCCTTGGGCGTCCGCACATAGTCCTCCATCCGCTCCACGGACACGATGCTGCCCTCTAGGTCTGTCCAGCTGCGAACAGCCCACTGCAGCGTCTGGGTCACCTGGTGCAAGACGACACCTCAGGCTGGGTTCCGCAAGGGCTCGCATCAGCCCGGCCTGTCTGGCAGACCCCGGGGAGCAAGGATTTAGGAAAGGGACGGTCTGAGGCCCGGGGCACGGTGGGGGAGGTGGGGGGTGGATTCAGCCACCTCCCCCAAGACTCCTGACAGTCCTTCAGTAGAACCAGACACCAGCTTGTCCGAACTGTCTCGATACACATGGGGAGACAGGACCAGAGAGAGTATGTGGCCCTCCCAAGGACACCCAGCAGGACCCAGGCCCGCTGATTCCATTTTGACAGCTTCCCCAGAGCGCCTGGGCCTCACCTGATTTCCCATCACACTCGGAACTGCCCCGAGCTCCTCCCCGGGCCTGTGAGCAGTGAGGGGCCATGATGCCCTGAAACGCACTTTACAGTGTGTGCTTGATCTCAACTCGTCTGTCCGACATCCAAAGGGATGGAATGACTGCCCCGATTTTCAGATGGGCATGAGACTCCAAGAGGGAAGACCGGCCCCGAGTCCAGCCCTCGTGGAGGTGTATCTCTCTCAGTGGGTGGCAGTTTGCACTCGGGGTCTTTGAAGGTCCCACTGCCAGGTGCCTGTCTGTCTCTACAACCCCAAGCCCAGGCTGGGGGCATCGGGTACCTGGAGGGCAGCGGAGACAGAGAAGCCCACGAGGCCGGCGCTGAGGTGGGCCTTGCTCAGCACGGCGCACACGGCGGCCGCGAACACCAGGCTGTTCCCCAGGAGCTCCATGTTGGCAGCGAGCCACCTGCGCAGGGAGGCAGGGAGCGGTAGGGTGAGTGGGCACCGTCACCTGCAGGGACCTGCTGCTCTGGGCACAAGGACTCACTGTTGTGCCAGCTCCAGGCCCCGCCCGAGCTGGGCAGGGAATGACACTGTGCTGTGCTGCCTGAGCCCAGCTCAGGGCCTGGCATGCTCTTGGTGCTCAGCAGAGCTTTGCTGTGCGGCCGCTTCCTGTCCCTGGGGCTGGCCAAGCCCTGTTCCCCCTGTAGCTCTGCAGGCCTGAGCCGGACCTCAGCCGTCACGTGGCGGCCGACATCTGGATGCACAAGTCGGCTCACGCGTCACCTCCTGGGAGAGCCTTTCCTGACTGCACCTCCTTGTCCCTCACAACAGTTATTTCTCTATAACGAATCCGTGTAATCAGCCGCTGATTATTGGTGTCTACCAGAAGATCACGAACTCCACAAGAGCAGCGACCTTGTCTGTCTCATTGGCAGCTCGATCCCCGGTACCTAGCACAGGACCCGGCACATAGTAGGTGCTCAACAAATAGAGAATGAATAAATATGTACCCCTCTTATTGATTTCCTACTCTACCACTCATTCATTCATCCATCCATTCATTCAACAGATATGTACTGAGTACCTACTATGTGCCATGCATGTTTGAGATTCTGGGGACACAGCCATGAATCAAACAGATAAAAATCACTGTCTTCGGGGGAGCTCTGAGCTCTCCTACATATAACATCTAATCTTCCTAACACAAGGGGAGGGGATATTGTTGTTCCCATTTGACAGATGGGGAAGCCAAGGCTCAGAGGGTCAAGTACTTACTTAATTCCACATGTGCAGCAAACACCAAGATATGAAGCCACATCTACCCGACTGACACAGAAAGCACACACCCTCTCCTACAGGTGGTGTTTCTCAGCGAACCAACTAAGGAATGAATAAACGGCCAAAGTCCCAGCTTGGTCCCAACGCTCCCTAGCTGGCTGACCTTGGGGAGTCTCCTCACTTCTTTGAACACTTCTGTATGATGAAGTAGTACCTGGCTGATTCCAGTTGAGACTAAATGAGATACACCATGCACAGCACAGAAATCATTACGCTTTGCACACAGTAGGTGCTTTTAAATGTTCATAAGGTCCCTCTTCCCTGGGCCAGGGCCCCAGGGAGGGGCAGGTCAGGTCTCCCAGAGGCACGTGCAATTGCGACACTGCCCACAGTTACAGGCCTGAGCCCCAGATGGCTGGAACCTGGGCAGAAAGAAACTCACATTTATTGAGAGCCTACTGTGTGCTTGATCCTCTCTCCATACTCTGGCACCAGACTGCCTGGACCCAAGCCTGGCTCCACCATGTGTTAGCTGTGTGACCTTGGGCAAGTTCCCAAACCTTTCTGTGCCTAAGATTTATAATCTATAAAACAGTCTCTGCCTTGCAGGGTTAACAGGATTAAATAAATTAATCCAGCTAGATCGCTCAGCACCGTGCCAGGCACACAGCAGGCATGTTACAAGTCTCACCTAACGAGCATACGTATTTAATCCTTGTAGCCAATCCACGAGGGTGACCAGTTTGACAAATGGGGCTCAGAGAGGTTATGTAACTTGCTGGAGACTGGCCAGCAAGTAAGTGGCAGAGCTAGGATTTGAACCTGTGTCTACCTGTGCTCCAAGCTTGTCAGGCTGAGGATGCTCATATAGCTGCTTTGTCACCAAGGCACTGGAGGCTTCTTCCTGTACCTCCTGCTCACCTGCTGTTGGGGACATCTCAGGCCAGGTTCCACCTGCCCACAGTGAAAGCCAAGAGACTGCCTATGGGATTGAGCCTCAGCTGTCTCACCTGGGCGGGCCACTTGACCTATCTAGGCACACAGTATGTCCTCAGGTCTCACCCCCTGGGGACACACAGGGATTATAAGGTCATCTCTGCCCCCAGCCTCTTCCTACCTGTCGGCCACCAGTCGTGGGAAACTGACTCTCTGGCTTTCATCCACACGGGTGTCGTTTTGAGCCACAAAGGGTCCCTGGGCTCGGAACGCCCTGACCACCGCACCGCCCTGGAACGTCTCAGCCACATGGGAGCACACGGACGAGTAGCTGGCTGACTCCAGGCGTTTTAGCTGGCACGAGCTGGCCACGTACAGGCTCTGAGGCAGGATGGGGAGGAGACAAGCTACAGACACAGAGAGGTAGTTTCCAGAAGCACAGGGAGCCCCATGTACAGCATTCCAGACTAGGCTCTGTTACCAGCTTGCTATGTGACCTTGGGCCAGTTGCTTGCCCTCTCTGGGCCCCCATTTCCTTGCAGAATCAGAGTGCCATGGTTCTTTTGAAAATCACCTCCAGAAACCTCCAATGCCCCACCCCAGAACTTCTGAATCAGGATTTCTGGTGATGTCACCTTGGCTTTGGTGTTTTGAAAAGCCTTCCAGGGGAGCCTAATGTATAGCGAGGGTTGAGAAACCACCAATTTAGTTTAAATGTCTCATTTCCCAAGACTGAGGCCAACACCTTCATTCAGGGCTGGTCACTGTGGGAACAAAGCTATAAAGGGCAGCCGTGGCAGTTGGCCAAGTCAGAGTCACCATTAAACCCAAGGGTTACATGCCAGGTGCCAGGCAATGCACAAAGATGTATTGTTGTTTGGTTTCAGGTTGCATGTTGTGTGTGCAAGCTCAGGGGTGGGCACGTGACCCACAAAAGGCCAACCAGAACCTTCCCTGGGATTGATATATGAATACTGAGCTGGAGAAAAGTTTTCTTTGTGTTGCTAACATGGATGACGTGAGTACAGGGCTGTGGGTGGCCATTAGCTCTGCCCTGGGAACCAGAGCGTATCCAAAGTTAGGCCAAGTGGAGCTAAGCCAGTGGTCCTCGAACGTTAGCGTGTATCAGAATTATTTGGTTTGTTAAAACCCATGTTTCTGGGTCCCACTCCCATGGTGTCTGAGTCAGTAGGGCTAGTCCTAAGAATCTACGTCTCTAACCAGGTGACGCTGCTGCTAGTCCTGGGACCACACTTTGAGAAGCGCTGAGTGAAGATGTGGCGAGAGTAATGGTGTCCTGATGACAGCTGGACCCATTATCCTCAGGAATGCAAGCCGTTAAGTTCTATTCTTTCGTTTAAGCTAATTTAAGTTGGTCTCTGGCCCTGGCAATGGAAAGAATCTAGCTTAAACTATAGTCTTCGAGACCCTACAATGTTCTCTTAGTTTCCAGCTAATTGGAGAAGCAGCTGCGGCAGGATAAAATGTTAGATATTAAGAACTTTGATGCTTGGTGTAGATATTAGGAACAGACTGTGCTGTCTCCACACTGGGGATGATGCTGGGGGCAGCCCCAGATGCCCAGCTTGTCAGAGCTGCATACACCGAGTCCCGTCCAGAGACAGGGCACTGGCTGAGGTGACCTCAGCTGGGCCCGGGAGCCTCCCTGACCTCTCCATACCTGGAAAACAGCATAGAGGAGCAACAGTGGCACGATGGCCACGAGAGCCAGCGGGGTGGCCACCACCACCACCAGGATGACCTCCAGGAGTCCAAAGGCGTAAGTCAGCAAGGACCGGAGTTTGTCTGGGATGTCCACGTCCACCATGTCTGTCTCCTTAGAAAAGCGGTTCAGCAGGTTCCCAACGGGTGTCCGCTCAAAGAAGCTGATGGGAGACCGCATCACGTCCCACAGGAGCCTCCGGAAGAGCAGCCTGGATGCCTGGACGCCACCGAGGAGCACCGCGGCCATGGCGGCAAACAGCCCAACAGCTGGGGAGGGAGACCGGGTCAGAGCGTGAGGGATGCGGACCTGCAGGCGCCTCCCTGCAGGGCCTCGGGCAGGTGTCCCCCACTATGCCTTGGTGGCACCTTACGACTTGGCCACCTGGTTCTCTGTCCATGCACCCACCCTGTAGTGGATTGAACGGTGTCCCCCCAAAATCCACGTCCACCTGTAACCCTAGAATGTGAACTTATTTGGACACGGGGTCTTTGCAGTTGTAATTACTTAGAAATCTTGAAATGACATCATCCTGGATTTAGGATGGATCCCAAATCCAATGACGGGTATTCTTCTAAGAAGAGATGCTCAGAGACACAGAGCAGAGGACGTGAGGATGGAGGCAGAGATTAAACTGATACTTCTACACCCCAAGGAATGCCAGAGATTGTCGGCAATGGCTAGAAGCTAGGAGAGAGATACGGGGTGGTTTCTTTAGAGCCTCCACGAGGAACCAACTTTGCTGACACTCTGATTTCAGGCTTCTGGCTTCAGAACTGTGGGACAATTAATTTCTGTTGTGCTAGGCTGCCAAGCCTGTGGTCATTTGTTATGCAGCTGCCCTAGGAAACAGATACATTCTACATCCTTCTCCCGGGGCCAGGCATCCCCCATGGGCTTGGGATGGGGCTACCTCCGCCCCTTGGCACTGGAGTGGGGCAAATTTCATCCCTGGTCAACCTAGACCACTGTGATTGGTTCTGGGATGAGCACGTGACCCAAGTCAGGCCAATGAGAGTGAGACCTGAGATTTGCTAGAACTTTCGGGAACAAGATATTTGCTGATTTGAGGGAGTTGTGGAATATCACCTTACCACCTAGACAGAAAGCTGTGGTGAGGAGCCTACCTGGACAGGAAGCTGTCACAGAGGAAGGAATTGACGCAAATTCTAACAGCCTTGTTTGGACCCCTGGATCCAGCCATACCTGAAGCTAGAGATCTATGCATACCAGTCCTTTGAGCCAATAAATTCTCTTATTACATAAACCATTTTGAATTGAAGCTGAGTTTTGTGTTCTTCGTATTCAAAAGAGTCATAACTGATTGCTCTGTCTGGGCTCCAGTCTCTCCATCTTTAGGGGATAGTAAGACTTGCCCTTGGCTATCAAATGGGGGACGGGCGTGAGGGGATTATGAAAGGGCATTGTGCCACCCAAATGGACATCGGAGTGCATCCCAGGGCTCAGATGACTCCGGCAACTCACTTCCTCATTCCTCTTGACTAAATAACCGTCTGGCTTGAGTTCTCCACTGTTGGTCTCTGGCAAACAGCTCTACAGATACTGAGGACTAGAAGGGTCCTCACGTTCAGGCCTGATGCCCCCATTTACAGAGGAGGACACTGGGCAGAGTGTGCAAGGGAGCTGGCCGCATTTTTTCTTAGAAATGCACGTGAATTATCTCAATAAACATTTCTATTTTTTTTTTTAAGGGAAAGATGGGCTAATGGCGGTGGTACACTTGCTGGGGAGGGTCTGGCTCTTTCTGGAGGTCCCGAGGGCACGGAAAGTCACCAGCGGGGAGACCTTGGAGCCGCCCTCTGCTGGGGGGGAGATGCTGGGAGACATTCTGGAGGTTCCAGAAAGAGAGGGATAGGCCCCATCCACAGCCCCACCTTAAGGACTCAGGTGTGTGCTTTGGTCCAGGATGTTTGGCACAGATGTTCGGGGAGAGCAGAGTGAGCCAGGGAGCTGGGGGACAGGAGGGCAGGGCAGGCAAGGCACACCTTGGAGACAGCCGAGGAGCCCGAAGACCCCGCCACGCAGGGCTGCCTGCGTCTGCCGCCCGTCCACGGCGGGGTCATCCGCCCACAGGCTCAGCCAGTAGCCCCGGCAGAAGGAAGCCACTTGCTGGCAGAAGAAGAGGAAGAGGATGTAGAGGCAGACGGGGGCACCCATGGCCTGCAGGTAGGTCAGGTGCATGGCGGCCTTCACCTGTAGCACACGGCAGGGGACAGGGTGGCAGAGAGACGCCCCGGAGGGAGGGGTGAGTTGGGGCAAGGCCAGGCGAGACCCCCAAAAAACACACCGGCGGGGCAGACGGAACCACCACACAGATCTGTCAGGCCGTCTCTCAACACCTGCTCCCAGGAGCACCGTCTCCCCTGCAGGCCCCACCTGGCTGCAGGTCCCCTTCTGCTACAGAACCCCAGTCGGCCAGTGACAGGCTGTGGGGCGTTCTGGTGTGGGGAGTGTTTTCTTGAGCATCTACTGTGGGTCAGGCGTGTGTCCCTATGCTCACACTAAGTTCCATTCCACAGATAAGGAAACTGAGGCACAGAGAGGTTCAGCCACTTGCTTACGGTCCTGCTCCTACAAGTCTGAACTTCTCTGCACAGCTGCAGACAGAGCGAACTTTCGGAAACCTCAACCTAACCGCATCTTGCTGTCACTGGCGTGTCCGTGGCTTTCCCTTGCTCTTAGAAGAAACTCCAAACTCCTCATCTCACCTCCCACATCCCTCTCTGCCCTTCCTGGGACCTGCTTCTCCCCGGCTTTGCACCTGCTCTTCCCTCCGCCAGGAACCCTCTTTCTCCTGCACTTTGCATGGCCGGCTCCTTCGCATTCGTCCTGGTGGCTCAAATGTCCCTCCTTAGAGCATCCTACCTAAGCAGCCCGGGACCCCTGGTTGGTCTCCGTGTCATCGAACTTCCCATTTTCTTTATAGCGCTTACCATTATCGGATGTTACCTTATTAGCCTGTTTGCTGTCTGTCTTCCCTCACTAGCATGCAACCTCCACCGGACGTAGCCTCGCACAGTGGGTGCTGTGTGGATGTTTGCTGGGTAGATGAGTGGGTGGGTAGGTGGGTGGATGGATAGGGGGATGGACAAAGGAATGAACAAATGGGTGGACAGACAGACATGGGTGAGTGGATGGCTGGGTGTGTGGTTAGGTGGGTTGGAAGTCTGGATAAATGAATGGGCAGATGGAAGGACATCTGGGTGGATGATGGGATGGACAGAGCCACACAGAAGAGGAAAAACAGGACACGCTTCCAATTTAGACTGACCTAGATTTGAGTCCCAGGCTGGTTACATGCTAGCGATGAGAACACAGACAAGTCTCTTAATTTTTTTTTCCTAAATAGATGGGGTCTTGCTGTGTTGCCCAGGCTGCTGTGCAGAGGCCACATCATAGCTCACTGCAGCCTCAAACTCGTGGGCTCAAGAGATCCTCCCAAGACTACAGGCACACACCACAATGCCCAGCTAATTTTTTTCATTATTTTGTAGAGATAGGGGTCTCACTATGTTGCCCAGGCTGGTCTCAAACTCCTGGGCTCAAGTGATCCTCCCGCCTCTCCAAATGCTAGGATTATAGGCGTGAACCAATGTGCCCAGCTAAGTCTCCTAACTCTTTAAGACTTTAGTTTCTTCATCTCTGAAATGGAACTATCACCATCTATTTTTCAGAGTGGTTGTAAGGATTAATATGAAGGTCTAGAATCTTACCAGGCACATAGTAGGTGCTCAGTAAAGGTATCACTGCCCACGCCAGTGCTGTATCTTGGGGGTGGGGCTTGGGCTCCTGGGGGCAGCAGCAGAGGGTGGGGAGGGCTGGGGAGAGCTGGTGGTTACCCTGCCGTACTGCACGCCGTCCTGTCCCGGGGGTCGTCCTGCCACGTCAGGGTCGTCTAGAGGAACCCCTGCCTGGCCGTCCACAGTGGTGCTGTCCTTCTCAGAGACTGGCCTGATGGACCTGTCATTTAGAGCAAATGAGGACAAATCAGTGTTCCTCCCCACGGGGGGCTGTGTGCGCCCAACCTGAGCCCCACTGCCCTGGGGTACACTCTCTACCCGCTCATTCATTCATTCATTCATTCAACTGACAGAGGGAGCGCCAAGTCCCTCCTGCCCTTCCCCTTGCGTGCTGCCGGCTAAACGCCATCACTGCCCCAGAGTGGAGCAAGCCTGTCCTCCGGATGCCATTTCAGCCACTGAACATACCTGGCCAACTTTGGAACTCTGTTCTCAGAGCTGTCCCTTTGGTCTCAGCTTTGCCGCATCGTCTTGCCCCTACTGTTTACCCTCGGATGTGTCAGCCCAGCCTGGCAGGATGTCAGTTCTGCACAACCCAAATGCTAAAGACTTTTTTTCAATGCTCCTTTCCTCTGCAGATGAGTGAGCTAACTAACCTCTGTGCCTCGGTCTCCCCAGCTGTAAAAATGGGGATAATATCCATCTATCCAACCACCCACACACCTACATACACACATCTACCTACCTACCCCTCTGATCTCACTTCGGCCTCTTGGGGGCTGTGAAGACAGCGGGGCTGCCCAGTGTGTGAGCCAGCAGGGCCCTCAGGTGGCTGGCTGGGATGGGGAGGGAGGGGCTGTGCCCAGCCCCAATAATCCCCAAGGACTGAGGCCCCTCAGAGCTCCGGCTACACCCCACCCCAACAGCGGGCACTCAAGCTCAGAGCGCCCGGCACCCACTAGCCCATGGCCCTGTCTCCCAAGCCTCTCTCCTCAAGGCCAGTCCCCTGTGGCAGCCAGCCCCGTGGTGAGCCCATAACCTGCCTGTCAAATCACAAACGACAGGACCTGGTGTGGTCAGTAACAATGGTGGGGAAGGTCTGTCTTTGGAACCGGCCCCGCCCTTCTCTGGCAAGGAGACAAACCCAACCAACCAGCCCCGGCCCACTGGACGGCATGACGTCGGAGGGTAAATTGTTCATATCGTGAATTGACTGGCAACTGTTTTGGTGAATTCTCTCTCAGCTGAGCACCATGGGGACCTAGCAGGTGCTCCCTCTGGGGTGGCTCTGGCCACCCCGGCCTCCGGGAGACGCAGGCGGGCCCAGCAGGCGCTGCTTTGGCCTCCGCCCCCACCCTCCAAGCACAGCGGACTCACCTCTCCGGTCTGGGCTGGCGCTTCCTGCCTACAGAGGGGCCTCCGGGGTCCTCGCTACTGGTCCCAGGCTCTGTTTCTGCAAAGTCACGGGAGTCTTGTCACACCATGGGGGCCAGATGTTGGCCCTGACACTCACTGGCTGCATGGCCTTAACCTCCTCTCTGAGCATGTGTTTCCCCTGCTCCAGCTCCTGCCGCCTTTCTAGCAACCTCGCTCAGCCCTTCCCGGGCTCTTCCAGGAACATTATTCATTCAGTTACCCATTCATTCATTGAGTCAATTAGCAAATGTAACTGTGTACCTGATACGAACTTGGGGCTGAAAAAACAGCAGTGAACGCTGTACAAAGTCAAGTTGCCTCCATTTCCCCTGACACCCTTGTGCAAACAGTTCCTTGTGGCTGGAATGCTCTTTTCTGGTTAATTCCCATCCACCCTCAGGTCCCATCTCGCCCAGGATGGACACTCCCACCAACCGTCCCTGAGGCTGAGCCAATAACAGGAGGTAGAGCTGCAGTAGTTTAAATCAAAAGCCTGTAAGCAAGACAGAAGCGCTATTGGAAGCTTCTGAGATTTGGGGATTGTTTGTTACACAGCATCATCACAGTGAAAGCTGACCAGTACAAATGGGCAAGTTCTATCTTCAAGCTCCAGGTTGGTGATACTGTGAGTCAACACTTAGGGTTTTTACCAGGGTGGGCCAGTGCTGAGCAGATGTTCTCAAAAGAGGCAGAGCCTAAGACCAAACCAGACCTGGGTGTGAGTCCTTGTTTTTTTTTTTTTTTTCATAGCCTACTGATTAAAAAACATTCTCTGGAGTCACGTTGCCTGGGTTCAAATCCCAGCACTGCCACTTCTAAGCCATACAACCTTGGACCAGTTCCTTAACTTCTGGGTCTCAGTTTCCTCATCTGTGAGATGGGGACAATCTTAGTTCCAACCTTACAGGGGCACTGTGCTGATTAAACAAGTTAACGTACATGACATGTCATTAGCTGTTACTTTTCCCATGCTGTGGGTGAGCTTGGATTGCCAATGTTACTTCCAAAAATCCACACACCCAGGCTTTTTGTTCTCTGGATTATTTGAAGCCCTGGCTAGCATTTGCAGTCTTCTAAGCACCAAAGACCCTCTTGCTCAGTTTTTATAGCAGCTGCGAGCATAGACTCCAGAGTCAAACTTGGGCAGATGATTTAACTCTCTGTGCCCCAGTTTCCTCGTCTGTAAAATGGCAGCAGTAACTGCACACACCTCGTGGGGAATCATGAGAATCAAATGAAATGATGTCTGTTTACAGAAGCCCTTAGCACAGCCCCTGTGTCACTGGCTCTTCTTAGGGACAGGTGGCCTCTTGGGAGAGATGTCTGCTTCCAGGCTGGGCCTGCAGGGAGGGTGTGACCAGAGCACCCCACTCATGCCAGGGGGACCCTTGGAGCCTTCTCCCCATGGCTGGCAGGAGCCAGCCACAGAGAATTGGCAAAGCCCAGCCAGTACCTCTTCCTCCTCTACCTCCCGGCTGTCTGGCTTGATCCAGAAGGCGCAGCAGGGCCCCCTTCCTGTGCAGCAGCTCCTGGTAGGAGCCCATCTCTGCGATGGCCCCATCTTCCAGCACCACGATCCAATCGGCCTGGTGCAGGATGTGGAGCGTGTGGGTCACGAGAATCCGTGTCTGGGCAGGGAAGGGGTGGAAGTCACACTCATGCACGTGGCCAGTCTCCCGGAGCTGGGGGTGGGGACAGTGTCCCTGGGCTCAGAGTGGGGACAGCTCCCTTCTTGTGCTCTGGTCCTCTTTCTTGAAAACACATCCAAATAGAGAAACAGAGGGGACTCCTTCAGCCCGTGGCTCGAAACAAGAAGACAAGGAGTTCGTCTGGACCTGGCCAGTAGTAGTTTAACCACAGGCACAAGAAGGAAACAGCTGCTGCCATAAGCCACCGAGATTTGAGGGCTGCCTGTTACATAGCATCGTCACAGCGAAAGCTGACCAATGCTAAGAGGAAAATGGGACTGCATCAGAGGTGGTGGTGACACGAACTAACTTGGGTTAGGACTGGACTCAAAGGGCTTCCTCCGCCTTTGCCCTGTGCCCTCTGACACGTTCTCAAACTTACTGTCCCCTGGAGCAGCCCACTGGGCCCGATGACCTGGCTGAAGACGTGCTGGCTGACGTGAGCATCCAGGGCCGCCAGGGGGTCGTCCAGCAGGTACACGGCAGCCTTTCTGTACACGGCCCGTGCCAGGCTCAGCCGCTGCTTCTGGCCCCCGGAGACAGTCATGCCCTGTAGCCACAGAGGGGGACAGAGTCCTGCGTCTTCGTCTGCTGGGTGAGGCTGGAGTGCCCGGGGCAGGCCAGGACGCCTCTGCTCATCTGTGCCTGTCCTCTGGGACGCTCCCAGCTTCTACCACTCGCTCTCAAGCCAACGCCCCCACCCTGTGCCTGGTTCGCGTCTCCCCTTCCCCGCCAAGCTTCCCAGCAGAGCCGTCTACACTCCCCGGTCTACACTCTCCCATCCTGCTCACTTCTCCCCCCATTGAAATCCGGCTTCTGCTCCCATTTCTCCACCGACTCATTTCTGGTCGCCTAATCCAGTGGCAGCTTTCCAGCCCTTTTTAAAAAAATTTTTTAATTGATACTTAACGGTTGCACACATCGCGGGGGGATGCATGTGATATTTTGATACCTGTGTACAATGTATAAGGATCAAATCAGGCTAACTGGAATATCCATCACCTCAAATGTTCACCTTTCCTTTGTGTTGGGAACATTACAATTCTTCACTTCTAGTTATTTTGAAATCTACAATAAATTATTAACTATAATTTCCCTTACCGTACTATTGAATACTAGAACCTATTCCTTCTACCTAAGTCCTTATTTTCATTCATTCTTGAGTTCATTCATTCGGGCTGCTGACACCCCCTGCGTGGCTACAATGTATCCACCAGGGTTCCAGGCTCTGGGGAAACAGCTAGGAAGGGAACAGTTGCTCTCTCCTGGGCGGGTCTTTCATTCTAAGGAGGGTGGGGTGGGCGTCAGCACGCTGGGGAGTGTCAGGTGCTGTGAAGGATGACAAAGCAGGTGTGGGTGCAGGGTTGCTGCGTTGGGTAAGGGTCAGGGAAGGTGACAGAAGTCAGGGACGAGCCGTGGGGACTCCAGGTGGAGGTGTCGTGGGGCTTTGCAGCAGAGGGCACAGCAACTGCAGAGACGCTGAGGTGGGAGCAGGCTTTGGGGGGTCCAGGGAAGGTGGCCGAGACCACGTGGCTAGAAGGAGGCAGGAAAGGGGAGCAGGACAGGAGGCAGGGCAGAGAGATGACAGGGCCAGAGCGTGGGGGGCCTTGCCAGGGATCGTCAGGACTTGGGCTTTGACACCAAGGAAAATGGGGAGATCCCAGAGGATTCTGAGCAGAGGAAGGATGTGATCTGACCCCTGTGTGGCGGCCGCGCTGGGATTAGACTACAGGGGTGAGGACAGACAAGGTGCCGCCAGGAGGCTGCCACGGTGGTGCGAGCAGAGCTGACAGCGGACAGGACCAGAAGATTCCAGGTCTGCTCCAAAGGCAGACCCAACGGGATTTGCCAGTGGCTTAGACATGGCTGTAAGAAGGAAGGGGATCAAGGAAGACAGCAAGGATTTGAATCCGAGCCTTGGGCGGGACGTCACTTCCGCCACCTGGGAGGGGCAGGCTGCAGGACGAGGTGGTCCTGGGACATCAGACATTCGGTTTAGGGTGCACACAGCTGGGCAGGTGCAGAGGGAGCAGGCACCCCCCTCCCTTCTTGGAACACTCTCCCTTGGCCCCCGCGACACCCCGTTACCCCTCCTGGACGCTCCTTCCCGGCCCACGCGGGGGGGCTCCTGGAGACCCTCTCCTGGGCGCTCTCCCTTCCCCCAGGAAACCTCACTTCCTCCCCGGACCTTAATTCCCACTTTTCCACAGACAAGTCCCTAATCCGAAGGTCTGCAAACTCTTTCTGTGAAAGGCCAGATACACTGATTTCAGCTTTGGGGCTATACGGTCTCTGTCACCACGGCTCAACTCTGACCTTCAAGTGCAAAAGCAGCCGCAGACGGCAGGCAGACGAAGGGGCGTGGCCATGTCCCAACAATGCTCTGTTCATAAAAACAATCAGTGGGCTGGATTTGGCCCGTGGGTCACCGTTGGCCGAGCCCTGCCCAAGCCATAGCTCCAGGTGAATATATCCTGTTCATTGGACACCTTTGCCCAGACCCTTTGGTGAGGCTCAGAGAGGGGCAGCAGTTTGACCACCGTCACCCAGCAAGGCAGGGCAGGACAGGAGTCCAGGTCTTCTCACTCTCAGTGGTCAGAGAGCCCCTCACCACCAATCCCCACCACGACTGTCTGCTCCCCCCTTCGTCTCTGTTTTCAATCACTTAATATTTATTTATTGATCACCTACTATGCCTCTGACCCTGAGTTGGGCCCTTCCTCTCCCCAGCTTCCTTGACCCCCCCAGTCCCTGCGTGTCACCCTCACACCTCCCAAGGGTCAGGAAGCAAATGGTCCCCAGCAGGCCCCGAGCCGCTCACCTGCTCCCCGATGCAGGTGTGGGCCCCTGCAGGGAAGCTGTCCACGTCTGGCCACAGGGCACAGGCCTCCAGCACGCGCTCCAGCCACGTAGGGTCCAGCTCCTGCCCGAAGCACACGTTCTCCACCACAGACGTGTTCTGGACCCAGGCCTCCTGGGGCACGTAAGCCACGGGACCCTAGAACAAACTCACTTTGGCCACAGGAGGACAGCGGGGACAGAGGTAGGAGTGACTCTGAGACGCAGTGGAGCTGGGCTCTTGCTGGTGGGCGGGAGGCGGAGAGATGGAAGTGAGCTTGGCCGGCAAGAACGGGGGGAGGCAGCAGGGAAGAGGGACTTTCAGGATTGGGGACTTCCTAGCAGACAGGCGGGGGTGGCCTCACCTGGATGCTCACGGACCCTTCCACCTTTGACAGCTCCCCGAGGAGGGCAGAGAGCAGGGAGGACTTCCCTGCCCCCACGGGACCAACGACCGCCAGCAGACAGCCCTGGGGCACGGTGAGGTTTACCCTGGCAACCCAGGAGGGGAGACGTGTCCCTGGTTAGGGCCCAGCCCGAGTCTGTGCAGAAAGGGTGAGCCCCAGACAGAGCCAGGTGTTCCTGCTGCCCTCTTCTCTGGGAGGTCCCTTCGAGGACTCGCAGGGGCATTTCTTCCCTCTCCCAGCCCTTGTGTGGTTATCTGAGCAGCTATCCCACCCTCATCTGTGTGCACGCATGCATGTGTGCACATCTGCACTCACACACAAGCACGCACCCCACACATGCACACGTTGTAAGGGTGCACGCCTACAAAGTGCACACGCATGAGCACCCACATATATCCATGTGCACACTGCAAACACACGTGCATGCCCACTCACAGGCACACACACACACACACAGTCGATCGTGGCCTGAGGGTTTAACCCGGACGGCCTCCTGCCTCGGTGCTTGCCATAGGTTCCTCCCTGCCTTCCTGGCTTCTGCCCCCGCCCCAGCCCATGTCCCCCAGCCCATCCTCCACCCGGTGGCACGAGGGATCTGTTAAAACCCAAGTCAGATCATGAACTTCCCAGCTGAACCTCTCCATCATCCCTGTGTCGTTCAGGGTCAAAGCCAACGTCCAGCCTCCTGCTGGGTGCCTTGGACCTCCTCAGTGTTTCTTGAATACAACAGGCCAGTGGTTCTCAATTGGGGATGATTTTGTCCCTCAGGGGTCATTTAGCAAGGTCTAGAGATATTTCTGGTTGTCACAACTCATACAGGGTGCCCCTGGCACCTAGTGGTAGAGACTAGGGGGTCCTTCTAAACATGCTATACCACACAGGGTGACCCCACAACAAAGAATTGCAGCCCAAACTAGCAACAGTGCTGAGGTTGAGAAACCTGAGTCTAGGCACACTCCTGCCTCATGACCTTAGCACTTGCCACTCCCACTGCCTAGAAAGCTCTTGTCCTGATACCCGCAAGGCTCACGGCTTCAATACAGCCGCAGCTTGAGTGCCTCCCCTGCCCGCACTGGGCAAACCATCGTGCTCTGTCCCCTTGGCCTGGTTTTCCATTTGGACCCCACCCCTATCAGAATATCACCCCAAGAGGGGCAGGGCCCCTGTCTGTTTCCTTCCCTTTAACCCGGTGCTGAGCACAGGGCCTGGCACACAGCAAGTGCTCGAAAAATCCTACGATTAAGTGAATGATGTTTGATACAAAGACTACCCAGGACATTTTCTTTCACTTCTTGCAGAGTTTCAGGGCTGGCTGGGATTTTGGGCCACAAAGCCCCAGCCACAGAGTTGGGGGCTGGAGGTGACAGTGACCTAGGGACTGACACAGGAGGCACAGAAGTGGGCACAGCTGAAGGGGCCAGCCCAGGAGCAGAGGCGGGTCTCCCGCCCTTGTCCCCACAACGGGGGAGGCTCCGATGCCCTGTCCCCAACCCTCAGGAGCTCTTGCTTCCCTGAGACTCTCTCCACCAGGGCCAGTCCTGGCAACGTCCCTGGCAGAACCCCAGCCCAGCCCCGGGCTAGAATCCTGCACCATCTCTCAGGCAGGAAGCCCCACGCTCCTCCCCCCTGTGAATGGGAAAGCAGTCACCAGAAGGGACATTCTGTACCTGTGGAGGCAGGGAGGCCCTTCCCGGGACCAGGCGAAGGTGCCGTCGCGTACCGTGATGCAGTCCTTCCCGGCAGCTGCAGGGCACAAGAGGCTGGTTACAGGAGACGCCTGCCTGGCTGGCCCTTTTATCTGCGAGACCCTCCCAGGCCCTGCCCCCCAGGCCCACAGGAAATCTCTCCCATTGAACAAACTGTCCTGCAGCTTGTTGGCTGTGTGTGACCCTGCGGTCCCATTCTCTGTGTCCCCTGGATATATAATTCAGGGGGCAGCAAACCCCGGCCCAGGGACCAGATTCTGCCTGCTGCCTATTTTTATAAATAAAGTTTTATTGGAACATGGACACACCAAGGCATTTATATATTTGTGCTACAGCGGCAGAGCTGAGCAGTTGTGACAGAGGCTATATGGCCCACAAGCCTAAAATATGTACAGGCTGGCCCTTCACTGGAAAGGTTAGGAGACTTCTGATGTAAACTATCCTCCAGCCCAGGCCTGCAGAAAGCGAAGAGGGTGTTGTTCATTTCACTGGGACAACAGGAATAAACAGGCACACGTGGTCTCCTCGGACCCTGGATCTCAGATTTCATCTGTATGATGAAGGAAGAATAGGATTCGTGGTTCTTGATCCTAAATGCATATCTGGAATCACCTGGACAGATTTTCAAAGCTCTCCACGGCTCAGCCCAAATCAATCACATCGGAATCTCTCAGGGATGGGCCGGAGCATCCGGTGTATTTAAAAAGCTCCCCAGAGGATTCAAAGCAGGAGCTAGACAGCTACTGACACTCTGCGTGGTCTCTAGGGAGGGTTGTTGGAAAATGCAGGATGCCCAGCTACATCCGGACTTCAGATAAACAATGAATACTTTTTTAGTATAAAAAATATTGCACAGCACGTACTTATATGAAAAAATTATTCAGTTTATCCGAAATGTATCTGGGCCTCCTGTATTTTGATTTGAGAACCTTACTCTGGGGGTTCATCCTTTTTTTTTTTTTTTCATCCTTTCTTAATATCCTGAGCTGTGGGGATGTTCCTTGCCCTCTGTTTCCCCATCTGTAAAATGGGTGATTGTAGAAGCTCCCACATCATCGGGTCGTCATGAGGGTGAGACAAGTTCACTACTGTCTAGAGCACTTCCCTACCCAGGTTTACCGAGCTATAACTGGCAAAGATTATACATATTCAAGGTATACAACAGGGTATTTGACAAAGGTACATACTGTGAAATGAATACCTCGATCAAGTGAATTAACACATCCTTTGCCACAATTAGTCATTACTCTGTGTGTCCGGGTGGGGTGAGGACACCTAAAGCTGCTCCATACAGAGCACTCTGAACCGTGCTGGCTGGTGACGGGGTCAGAGCCCGCTCAGCACTCGCTGTTGTGTATTAACCTCACTCTCCCATACCTTTGGGGGCACAAGCAGGGTCCTTGCGGGGGTGTGAAGCTCTGTCCCCAGAGCAGGTGACCACATGTGTCAAAGTGGTGGATAAAACACCACCCACCCAGGGGTCTCTGGCCGAGGATCGTGTGGTCCTCCAGTGGCAATGCTGGCTCGGTCGTCAGGGACCCTTGGTTGTTGATTAAGCAACTCCTGAAAGCCATGTGCTTCCTGTCCACTGTGTGGCCCTCCGGACAGTCCTGTCAGAGGTGGGACACCAGCCTGGAGGGGAGGAGTTACTTCCCATGGCCATGCAGTTGGGAGTGATGATCTGGGATTTGAACCCAGAGCCTGGGTCTGAACCCCCGAATCATATCAGCTCCTCTGAATTAAGCTGTGCGCAGCTGAGAATGTGTCAGAGCTCGGAGTAGTCTCCAGAATGCCAATTTTGGGTTAAAGGCCTCTTTGCTAACTTCAGTGTTTTTCCCTAATAATAATTAGTATAACAACTACAATGCACTGAAAACTTTGTGTGAGCCCTGTTCTAAGTGCTGCACTTAAACGAACTTCTCTGACTTTCACAGCAACCCTATGCAATAGATGCTGTGATGTCTGTTCCACCCGTTTTGCAGATGGGAACACTGAGGCTCAGGGAGATCAGTCACTTGCCAAGGTCACCCAGCTAGACAGTACTGGGGCTGGGATTTGGGTCTGGGCAGTCCACCATGCAGGTGTTTTCCAGGTAAGCAGGTTGGCCAGATTCCTCATTAAAAGAAAGGAAGGGGGTCTTCGCCTGGTGACGGTTCCCCTTCCCCTGCAGCAGTTAATGTCCCTAGACCCATAGGCACAGGGTGAAAAATGCACGCAGTGGCGCGGGGAAGCCTGGCCAGCTCGAGCTCGGCAAGTCTCGGTACAAAGGTGCCGCAGCTCTGACGTTATTTTCTAGGTTGACAGATCGTTGCGGTGCTTATCACCCGAGACTTGGTGCAGGAGGGGCAGAGACCTGGGCTGTCACAGTGTTCAGTGCTGTGTACCCAGAACGGCACACAGTAGGTGTTCGATGAGTGGTGGCTGAACGACTGCAGAGGGGACAGCGGCATGATGCCTGTTTCCGAGTGACACGTGATCTGCACGTGCCAGCCCCGCAGTCCTCCCACCCCCCACCCCTCCTGAACTCGGCACTCACGGCACCCAGAGGGACTCGAGTCCACGGCACCAGGGTCAACTTCTTCCAGGCAGAGGAAGGCGGCCAGACGGTCAAAGGACACTCGGGCCTGGGGAAACCGCAGCCCCAGGTCACCCAGCCGGAAGAGCCAAGGACTCGGGTGTCGGTATCCGAGATGCGCGGCACCGGCTTCCTGTCTACCAGGCTCCGCGCACTCGCAGGGCGTCAGGACGAAGCTTTCTAGGTCAGGGGCATTCACGCACACCGAGGTGGCGACACGATGGCGGTGGTGACCTCCCACCTCCCTGCTTCTCACAGCTGCGTTGGAACCACCTGCCATTCTGCAGATGAGACCTGGGCGGGGGTGGCTGGTGACTTTCCCAACTGCGTCATCGGGCGATTACATGGACAATTTCAAACTTTGTCCACCCGGGGGCGCCCTCTGCACTCCCAGCCACACACCCTTCCTTGCAGAGGAAAGAGGCGGCTGTTAAGGACAGGTGGCTCCGCTACGGCCACTGCTCATCCCGCTGACGGGGGCACAGCGAGAGAGGACTGCAGACAGTGAGGCGAGGGAAACAGAGTCGCTTTGCACAAAACAGGGAACAGGAGTGGATTCTCGCGCGTGGAACCGCTGGCCGGAGGAGCCTGCGTGTTCCGAGGGCGGTCGCTGGGGTCTCCATGCTGGCCCTGGACGAAGGCGGCCTCCGTCCTGACATCTGCCCACGGGACCCCCTGCCCCGCTTGCCCCTCCAGCCCGCACCTGGCCCTGTCTGCCCTCCTGCTCTGGGGACAGTCACCGCAGCACCCCCCTCCAGGTGGCCCTGCCCTCCCGCCCCCGCACCTGGACCACGGAGTGGATGGAGAAAGGCAGGAAGGCCTGGGCCTTGTTGAGGATGCTGAGAACCGTGAGGGTCACAAAGGCTTTCTCTGTGTCCATGGCATTCTCCTCGGCCACCAGAGTGTGCACGGCAAACACAACCAGCGCGACCTGAGGGGACACACGGGCGACCGTGAGCGGATGGGGTGTGGCTTGGGAGGCCTGGCAAGCCGGGGCGCCTCCAGGGACCACATGGCCCACCCGCAGCGTCTCCGTGGGCTCCCTTCCCTGGCTCTCAGCCCCGCTAAGCCCAGTCCCCTCCCAGGTCACGGGCCACGCAGGCTCCCTCCAAATACACCAGTGCCCCCACGGAGGGGGTAGTGCGCAGCCCCCTGGCTCTGGGCATTGCAAACTCTTGGTTCCAGGCATCAGAGGACAGTGCAGTTCTTGGTCTTGGTAGCATTTTTGTCCTTCTAGACACAGGTGAGACTTGTGACCTAGGATCCCTCAGAAGATGACCTGGGAGTTGCAGGTGGCAGCACTTGAGAGCTGCAGGTGTTGGTGGCATTTGTGGTTCTCAGCGTCACTAGGGGTTGGCTCAGTTCCGGGTGTCGGTGGTGTTTTGGTTCGAGGTGTTACTTGATGATGATGTAATGGTCACTTGGTATGAGGGTCACTCGGTGTGACAGGCACTGGCATAATGGTGACTCAGCGATCCTATCTGGGGAGTGAAGGAGCTCAGGAAATCTCACTCCAAAATACGACTCCTTGGTATGAGGAGCATTTGGAATTAAAGGCCCTTAGAGATCAACAGGCCTTTGGAAGGGGCTTTCTCTACCTGCGTAACCAGACCGGACCTACCAAGAGAACAATCCACTTCCCTTCCCTGTTATCTCACTATGTTGCAGGAAAGAAAATCAAGGATGCAACCAGCCCTGGCCCAAATTATTTTAAATACCTGTCTCTCAAGGTTAATTTAATTTGCAAAGAGAATGACTTACACGTCAATCTGTTTCCCCCATCGACTCATCCTCCCTAGCAACCGCTTATTGCCCCTAAACAGAATGACCTAAATGCTCACCTCCTCCTCCCCACTAAAAGGAGGTACAGAAATATCTGGACCCCACTGGGATGTCAGATAATCACTCTGTGATTCTCCCCCTGCACATGGCAAATAAACCTCTTCCTCTTACTAATCTGCCTTCATTGCGAGTTGATCTTCCAGTGAATTTTCGGGGGAAAGGGGAAGTTTCCCCTCAGCCCTCTTGGTTCTGAGCAATGGTGTTGTGGTTCTGAGTGTTGGTTGTGTAGGTGACGTCCCTGTGGTTCGAGATCCCCGTGGAAATGGCTGTACCATCCCACGGTGGCACGTGATGCCTGGAGCCCCCAGCGCTGTTGCTTCCTCCAACCTCAGAGTCCTCTTCCACGGGATCCTAGGGCGCCGAGTCCCACCTGTGTGTGTCTACTACGCGCCTGCACGTAAGGCCAGCGTGTCACTGGCTGTGAACATCTTATGCGGAGTTTAGATTTCATCCTGGAAGTTACTGTAGATTGCAGGGGCATGGCTGAAGTCAAAGCTGTGCTTTGGGAAGGTGAACCTGGCAGCGATCTTTGGAATAAATTAGAAAATTACAGGACAGGCACCACGTCCAGAAAAACGGCGGCTGCAGACACCGATGGCCGGCGTCAGGGACGCCCGGCAGACTTGGGCTGCAGACTATGTCTACAGTTTCCTGCACCTGTAACCTCCTCTCCACGTCAGTAGAAGCAGCAGTTCCAGATGCCTGGAGCTCTAAGAGAATGACAGGCCTTCCCAGCCACGGCCACCTTCAGGGGGACGACCTGCATGGCTGACTCACGCAGCAGATGGCAGGGAACCCAAGAGAACAGGTGCAGGACAGGGATGTTTTCAGGGACGGGGCGGTGGGATCTGGGGCTCCCTACTGTACACCCACAGCCTGCTCCCAGTCATGCTCTGCATAGAGCCCAGAGTGACATCACCAGAAACGTGGACACTTGGAAGGACACCAGCGACATGCAGAAGAGGAGGCCAGAGGTCTTCAAAGCGTGCAGCTCCCGGCCCCGGATGCGCAGGACTCTCTCCAGGAAGGCTTCCTCCCAGCCGTGGGACTTGATGGCCCTCATGTTCCTGAGGATGGAGCCAGTGAGCCGGGCCCGCGAGTCCTTCTGCCTCATTTGCTCTTCCTGGGACACGGGAGGGAGAAAGGGGGCGAAGACGGGGACAGTCTGGACTTCTCCCTGCAACCCCGACAGCCGCACCTCACCTTGAGTCCTGCTGATTCTCTCGCCAAGCCATGTCCCCCACCCATCTGCTTCCCGGCCCCTCTGCTCCTCAGCCCTGCTCCGGCGGCTGTCACCACGCCTGGACTGTCACAGGGGCCCCCCCCTCCATGGGCTCCCTCCCTTCTCTCTGCCTGGACTGTCCCTTCCTCCAAAGGCCAAACCTGGTGGTGGTTCCTCTTCTTGGTGATGAAGAAGTTCAGAGGGAGGAGGCTCAGGAAGACAGCGATGGCGGTGAGGGCGGAGGGGCCCAGGAGCTGGGGACAGAGGGGACAGGATATCTGAGACCGCCCCAGGAGCCAAGCTGCTGACCAGCTGTAGGGATCTGGCCAGACTTGGGTCCTAGGACAGGGGACGTCAGGGACGCTGATAAGAGCGGCCACCTGGCCATGGGGGTGGGGAATGTGGTCTGTAGGAGACACCTGCGGAGACGGGTCCTCCACTCAGGGAGGGAAAGCACCACCTCCCACGACGGGGAGGGGGTGTCATGCTCAAGACAGCTCATGCATATAGAAGGCTGGGGAAGAGGTGCTCCTGGCCCCAATGGTGAAGTCGAGACCTCTGCAATCAGGACCTGGGTTCAAATCCTGGCTCTGACACTTGCTAGTGTGGCCCTGGGCAAGTCACTTACCCTCCCTAAGCTGCAGTTCCCTTGTCTGTAAAATGGGAATAAAGTCGTTCCCGTTGCCTATTATGATCAATTATCATTCTCATCTTCATTTCACCCCTCAGGAGGATTGCCAGGCTTAGCAAATAATCATACAGGAAAGCCCGTTAAATTTGAATTTCAGAGTAGGAGTCAGTTTTTAGTGTAAGTATGGCCCATGCACCATTTGGGACATGCTTACACTAAGAGATTATTCGGTTTACCTGAAATTCATATTTAACTGGGCATCCTGTGTTTTGTCTGTTCCCCCACCCAGCCCCGCCCGGCTTTGCGACTTTGGGATAGCCAAGCTCCTTCTCCCCGGGGTTTCTGTATCTGGAAAGCGTGGAGGTGGGGGTAGAACGAATGATTTTTGAGTTGCTGTCACTTCCTGAGATTCCTTCAGAGGTCATGTGAACCCATTCTCTAGACAAGCCCGACCCCATCTCCGGTCTACGGGCCTCAGTTTCCCCTCTCAGCCCTTAGGAACACTATTTTCTGATCTCAGGCGCTGAGCCAGCCAGTTTATTTATGTAGCAATGGCGCCACCCAGTGGCTCAATGGAGAAGTGCCCAGAAGACAAACACCAGCCCACACAGCAAAGGTAGGAAACACACTCAAAGAAATGGGAACAAAAGGTTCAACTCTCTCTGGCAAAAAAATGGCATATCATCGATGGTAGAAATGCCAATGCCCACCCCACCTTAACCAGGATTTCATGATGATGTCAAGGACTGTCTGCCAAGAGGCAGGAAAAGTACACAGGGAAAGTGACGTGGTACATTATCTGCAGGTAGCTCGCTGGTCTTGTCTGATTTTTAGCAGCGTGGGGCGTGGATCTGCTTGCTCAGTTGCCCCGGATTTTTCCGAGTGTCCTTCCTCTTCCTTTCTTTACTCTTGATAATAACAGCTGACATTTACATACTGCACGCACACTGTTTGAATGTCTTACGTGTACTGACTGAGCACCTACTGTATGCACAAGGCCCTGGAATACAAGGTAAGTGCATCAGAAAGGTCCTGGCCCCATGTCTTAGCGAAAATCATGCTATGCACATGCATGAGATGGTACATGGGAGTATTTAGCACTTACAATGCCATGAACTGTGGCTTATGAATCCCTCCACCTGTTTTGTATTTTTAATGATTTTCACATTTTTACGTAGCTGAAAAAAAAAATGAAAAAAGGATAATACTCCATGACATGTAAAAACGATTTGAAGTTCAAATTGCAGGGTCCATAATTAAAGTGTTTTTTTTTTTTTTTTTTTGTGATGGAGTCTTGCTTTGTTGGCCCAGCTAGAGTGCCGTGATGTCACAGCTCACAGCAACCTCAAATTCCAGGGGCTCAAGCCATCCTCCTGCCTCAGCCTCTCGAGTAGCTGGGACTACAGATGTGCACCACCATGCCCGGCTAATTTTTGTATTTTTAGTAGAGACGGGGGTCTCGTTCTTGCTCAGGCTGGTCTCGAACTGCTGACCTCAAGCAATCCTCCCACCTCAGACTTTCAGAGCGCTGGGATTTTAGGCATCAGCCACTGCACCTGGCCCCGTAAATAAAGTTTTATTGGAAGACCACTACGCCTATTTGATTAGCATTGTCTGTGGCTACTTTTGCACTCCAAGGGCAGAGGTGAATAGCTGTGACAGACACCACATGGCCCCCAACATCTAAAATATCGACTATCTGATCTTTTATGGAAAACTAACTAATACTGCTGCTGCGGAGCGCAGCTGTGCGCCAGACACTGTCCCCAGTGCCTCACATGCGCCGACTCCTTTAAGACCTCAACTCCTCTAGTGCAGGGGTCTCTCCTGCTACCACAGTCCTCATTTTGAAGATGAGAAAATGCTACACAGAGAGGGTCAGTTCCTCGCCCAAGGTTTTACAACAAGTGGTAAAAAGCAGGACTTGAACCTAGGCAGTGCCGACGTAGTCCATGATTTTAATTAGAAAAAAAAAAAAAGAAAGAAAATCCTGTACTACAAAGTCAAATGAAGGAAGTCAGAAAAAGTCCTGTGTTTTGTGTTTTTGTCTGACGGCTACTTCATGCTTTTTGAACACTGAGTAGCAATTTTTTCCCCTGAAGCTTTTGCCTTCTGTTGCTGTTGTTGACAGTGGTGGGGAGGGTGCCCCGTGTCACCGGGAACTTCAAAACATGATGTATCTACCTCCTGGGTACCCTGATAACACACTGGGGAAAGTATCAATGTCATCGTCATTTTACAGAGTAGCAAGCTGAGGCCCAGACAGGGTGAGCTCCTTGCGCGAGGTCAAGTGACGGCCGCGGTCCTCTGAGACATGGTCCCATCATACCAGCCCGCAGTGTGCAGACGGAGACAGGACTGGGGGAGGGGGAGGGGAGGAAGAGCAGGCAGAGGATGCATTTCAAAGCCCATCTTTCCCGGCGCACCTGCCAGAGGTAGACGAAGCAGACCACGATCCAGATGACGGGCAGCCACAGCCCGTTGAGGTAGATGATGCTCTCGGTCACCCGCTGCACGTCCACGGACACCAGGTTGACCACGTCGCCCACTGCGCTGGCCTTTCTGGAACCACTGGACAGAGCCAAGACCTAGGCAGGGCGGGAGGAAGGAGACCCAAAGTGGAGGGATGGACAGCAAGGGGGGCTGCCCTTGGAGCCTCAGTTTACTCATCTGGGCAGTGGGTTGGTAAAATCTCCTAAGCCAACCTCTCAGGCTGTTGTGAGAATCCAAGGAATTGATGAAAGTGAAAAATACTCTGGAATTCCTAAAGCACTAGAACGGTAATAATTAACAACAAATGAGAACACCGGATTAATGATAATGGCGGTCATTTGCTGAGTGCTAACTACGCCCTGTGCTCACCACAACCGTATGAAGCAGGCACTACCATATCTCATTCAATCTAAAAAGCTTATGGATAAAACACTGTTTTTGTATCACTAAGGAAAATATCATTCCCAGTTAAGATATGTAAGAGATAAGTTGATTTCAGAAGTGTTAAAATATGAAAAAAAAGTGAAACCAGAATCAATGAAATGCACAGTTACTAATCCCATTTTACAGCTAAGGAAACTGAGGCACAGACAAGTTGAACAACTTGCCCAAGTCAGAGGGCCTGTAAGCGCCTCCAGCAGGGACGGAATCCAGGATGACTAAGGCCTGACACGGACATTTCATGTGCTCTCTGACACCAACCTGCTTCTTCGGCGGCCTCAAATCTGCCCTAACCCTGGGGTCACAGTGGACCCCTTCCAGCCTGTTGAATGCTAAGTTCTACATGCAGTCCTCTTTCTGCTGAGTGTGTGAGGGGGTGAAGGAGTGAGCCAGGAGTGACTGGCTCACTTAGCAAATCTTTAAAGAGCACCCGCTGTGTGCCTCGCACTGAGCTGGGGATGGGGGTCTGCACCCGAGGGACTGGAGTCTGAGGTGGGGAACACAACTCGGCGCAAATCCGTGTAACTCATTCTTTAGTGGCAGTTACAAGGGCCATGAAGGAGCAGCCCAGAGGGGAGAGAGGAGGGCCCTGACCTCAACCGGAGATCAGAGGCGGCCTCCCCTGGGGAGGGCAGTGGGCAGGGCATCACCATCGCCAGGAGGTCTTCCTCGTAGGCTCAAGGAAACATCTGGCCGCTCAAGACCGGATGGGGCACACCTTGCTCGGGCGTGCTCAGGCGACAGGAGCCTGGAACAGCGCTCTGGCAGCGCGGCGTGGGGAGGCACCCTCAAGGTCGTCCAAGAGCTGTTCCCTTTGTCCCCTTCTCTCCGAGGTGAGCGCCCAGGCACGACCATGCTACACTACCTCTTGTAGCAGAGGTCTGTGGGCTCAGCGTCCCTGTCCCCGCTGGGTCAGGGGTCATTTTTACCACAAGCAGTGCTGCCAGGCCACACAGCTTTATCCAGTCTTCACACAGCAGAGGGTTAACCCTTTACCCTCATGGGGGATAATCAGATGAGTGGGGTGGGAAGGGTGTCCGGTCAGCGGGAACAAGGGCAGAAGCCCTGAAGTGGGAGGGGGGCCTGGCGTATTTGAGGAACTGCAAAGAGACCTGTGTGGCTGGAAGAGGGTGAGCACACGAGGAGGAAGGTGTGTGTGATGTCATCAGGTTGGAGAGATTCCAGGGTCAAATCACAGAAGGCCTTACAGGCGTAATGAAGGAGGTGAGAATGCAGTGTGAGTGGTTCTGAGTAAGTAAGAACCTAGTGAGCACTTGGGCCATTGATGACATTGCTCCCAGCCCAGTGACGCTCTCCCCTTGGCTGGGAAGGCCTGCGCCTCGCCCAGGGGCTCACCTTCCTGTACAGCAGGCCAGTGATGGCCGTCCGCAGCCGCATCTGCAGCACCTTCAGCCTGTACATGTGCTGCTGCTCGAACAGCGTCTGCAGGCAGGC